>JAODVM010462488.1:0-21530 GCA_025400095.1 Phenganax marumi | reverse complement strand
GGTTGTTGGTTTGTGAGTGTTTGTCATATCGTGTTCAGTAAATCACCATTTCGATATATTCCCTGCACACAGGAAATACTTAGGATTTTGCTGGACTTTTAAGAACGGTCGCACGAGATATTGCATGTTCATTGTACTGCCATTTGGCCTTTCCACAGCTCCCTATATTTTTACAAAACTTTTGCGCCCATTAGTAAAGTTGTGGAGGTGTCGGGGCTTACATATGGTGGTTTACTTGGATGATGGAATTGGTCTTGAACGCTCTTTTGAGTTAACAGAATACGCATCTCATCATACCCAAGGGGACCTCTACGCAACTGGATTTGTAGTGGCGAATGAAAAAAGCGTTTGGAATCCAACACAAAATTTAGTTTGGCTTGGCCTTGTTTAAGATACTATTAACGGAACTATTTTAATATCAGACAAACGTATAGAAAAGGCAAAAACTCTAATGGCACGATTGAATGTCCTAAAAAATCGGCCACAGAGCATGCGGTGGTAATTGGCTCAATTATTTCTGTGAGTGCTGTTATTGGGCGAATTTCTCGAATAATGACTAGACATTGTGAAATAAGTATTGCAGCTGCAAATGATTGGGATACAGCACGAGACTTAGATAATTATTGCATTTCTGAGATGCAGTTTTGGCGAGAGAATATATCGAAAGTAAATAAGAAGTTTTGTTTTCAGCCGGTCGATAATAGAAAAATTAATATACTCCGATGCAAGTAGTTACGCTTGTGGAGCTTTGATAAAAGGAGGACATAAGATGGTTTGTCATAAAATGTTTACCCCAGAGGAAGTGACATATAGTTCAACTCGAGCGGAGTTGTCAACGAGTCAGAACAAAAGAGAGTTTAAAGGAAACTTTTTCTCTTTTTGTTTCTGTTTGTCTGCAGCATTTTGTTTTTCCCTCATGCTTACTTCGCAAGTGAAGACCAGTCTTCAGGCTTCTAACTCGAGCGTTGGGGTTAGAAAATCGGCAAAGATGACATCTAAAACGCCAGGATGCATTTAAATTTAGAGCTATGAGCTCGAATCGGTCGACGAAAAATCTCACCGCTAGGCTTTGCAAATCCGCCGCTAGTAAATATTACTGTAAGGAAACATGAAAACACAGAAACAGTGGCTTGGCGTTAGCCAAATAAAACACAGCAGAGTGGACGTTAAACAAAAAATCACTGAGTATAATGATTCATATACATAATCCTACGTTATTCTACAGTTATCATAACAGCATCATAAAACATTGCGTAACGTTTAGATGTGTGACATGTCTGCGCATTGTCCATCCCCAACTTTGGTAACTTTTCCGTTGGTTTCACAAGTAACAATCTCCAGGAAACAGTCGTTACCATATGTTTTTCCATCCGATCCACAAACAGGGTCATATTCCTCAGTACAATGACTGGGACAAGGTGCGCATAATGGTGTCCCTGTAATTGGGTCGACTCTACAAATGGTTCCTTTGGGACATGGGTGACTGGCGCATCGATTTGCTGTGACGAAGAAAATAAAGATTATGAATTCACATTTAACAAATCAAGTTCTGATTGATCAGTTGGTTACATTCACTTCCATTTATTTATTTTCTCTCTTTCATTGTAAGTTTATGGTAAATCGTTATAAAGTAATAAAGTACCAGGATCGAGAAAAATGTAATCATATTTGACACGCTTAGATGGTTTAGAAATTCCATAGTACTGATTATCTACCGTATTTCCTCTATTTAGCCCCCAGCCTTTATATATAAGCCCCCTTATAATTAGCCCCCACTTAGAAACCAGCAAAAGAAAATAAGACTCCCCCTCTATTTAGCCTCCACCTCTTTTATTGAGGAACTTCTTATTGATGACAGCAATGAATAACTTGACTGACTGCATGTAGTATTATGCACAATGCACTTACGTTGTTTTTATAAACAAATATACATGAACTGGATTGGTATTTTAATAATACAAAGTGATATAGATGCATGCGTCTGTGAATTAGCATATTTATGGTACCATTTTCAGGTGAAGTTTATTAAGCCCCAGCCTCTATTTAGCCCCCTCTTCTAATAAGCCTCCACTTAAACGCTACGAATAAAATTAAGCCCACTAGGGGCTAGAGAGAGGAAATACGGTATGTTAGGATACGTTTATGCAAAAATATGAGCACTATCTTATATCTTATCATGTGCGTATTGTCTTCTAGCCAAATGAACCAATAACATTGTTAATAATCATCTGCGGCATGCATATCATGAATGGGCGATTGAAGCAAGACATTAAAGGCCAGTTTCCACTCCAATCGTATCGTAGCGTATCGTAGCGTATATCTTTGTTCTAAAGTCATTAGCCATGCTCTGGTGCTCACAAAACAAAGAGATACGCTACGTTACTGTTGAAGTGGAATACGGCCTTGGCTAGCCGTCAAACAAAACATAATAGACACGTGACGAGATAGTGCCCATATTTTTTCAAAAACCTGGGAGCCAGTTGCACGAAGTGAGTTTGCTTGATCGGTGGATAAAATGCAATTTTAAATCCTATCTTATATTTTCCTCGTTCAACTAAGTTGAAAGTTCTTTTACTGAATACAATAATTATGCATTTTAGCACAAAATATTGGATTTGAAAGATTTGCAAGGCATGCGGCAGTGTTTTAATGTTTAAGTTTTCCATGCACCGTTTAAACTAAGCTTCGTACAAGTGGTTCATGAGCAACAACGTAGATGATGAGTGTTATTTTATAGTGAAGAAGTTTTCAAACCATCTAATTATATTAACTGTTAAGTGATTCGTGCACGAGAAACTCTGTGGTAACCCTAAAGCTATACCATGCAAGGATACTGAACAATGTTGATATAAAGTCACTTTAAAATAATGGCCATTTTTTTACTGCAGACGTAAATGTGTCTTGATGACTTGGGACAAACCTTACTGTAAGATGCGTTAAAATTCGTGTTGATTCGTCTTGTATAAAGACAGGCGAGAGACGCATTATACTTTTGGACGATTTCAACGTTTAGTGCGTCTTCAAAGACGCACTTTGAAGTCACCTAGACCTACATTGCATCTGTATGTGTAAAGATGGGTAAACGTTTTTACCACCCACAACATGCCGCCATTTTGAATGTTTCCCCGAATTAAAAATCATAAGATCTAGGCCACCATAGGCTTGGCTCTGTTATACTGTTTAAAATTTAGCTCGCCTTTACACTAGGAAAATAAGTTTGAAAACGGGGTACAATTGCAGAATACCCTGTCATAGTGGGTTAGGGTAGGATTGGGTTAGGGTCAGGGTCAGGTTCAGCATTGAGTAACAATATTTGACAGAGTATTCTGCAATTGCTCCGAAAACGAAGTAAACGTCCAGACACGCTATATGTTTGTGCATGGTATGAAAACGTGCATTGGAGCGAATAGCGCGTTATTTTTCGGGTTATTTAGCATGTGCTGAAGCGACCGCGATAGGAAGTGGTCTTAATACAATGCAAGGCTTGATAGCACACTCGATCACCTTGGCAATTGCTACAAACGGGACAACGGAACCTGTCAAAAGTTGGAGTTGGTGGACAATGAAAACATAAAACTTGTGGACATTGAGGCAAAGCTGTATAAAATAATAATTTAAAACACTTTCGCTTTATACTCCTATTAATCCAATTGTGTAGTCGAATAACTTATATAGCCAATAACAGCAATTGCTGTAGCACTGACTTAAAAAACTTTTTAGCACTGATGGTGTGTATACTGGTTGCCGGGATATTTATGTATATTTGTACTGGTTGACTGGTTTATACTAACCTTTAGTACTGCAACACAACACCTAGAAACGAAGATCAGAAAGTCAGAAAACAAAACCGTCATATACTTTGACCCCAAGAGATACGACTTGTATAATACGTTTTTCGTATAGCCCCCTCCACAATCAAAACTATAGTACAGTTGCATTCACTTGTATCTCACTTGTAACTGCGATGACTTGCCGCTTGCAGCTTAAGGGTATAGCAACTATATGCATAAAGTACGAATATCCCTTCATGTGTTTGCCGGAGCTACGGTTTTCTGTAACTATTCTTTAAAATACACTTGACTTTGTATACGGGCATTTATATAAATTAAACTCCATTGGTGAAGATTACAGGTAAAGTCATAACGTAGAATAAATTTGTTTTCCTCTTTCGAAGCTGGTATACGTATAGTGTATCATATAAGTAAGGTTAACATTTTACGTACAGCTGCGACAGCCAATACTCCTACAATCCACGATGAAGTCATTTGATTCCAACGGAGAGGAACTAAATATATAAAGCAAAAAACGCATATTAAAGTAACTGCGACAAATAACTTTTCCAGAATAGTATAGAAGACCAGTCCAGTAGACTAATTTCATTGAATATTTCCGAGCTGTTCGAATAATTGTACAGCCTATAGTGATGGAATTGTTTGCAACTTTATATCAAAGCGCAACTAGCCAAACTCTGAATAATTTAGCTTTTTTCACACGTTTCACACTTGCGAAATTGCTAATGACCTGCAGCAAATTACAACAAAAACTGGCAAGTCAACTTTAAAATGCTAGCACATGTACATATTAGTTTAGTGCCAAATTATCATTTCATCCGAAACGTGAAATGTTTATACATTAGTCAAGTGTCCTGTTTTGCGGTGCTGCTCTTCACCTTAAATTTGTATTCTTTTCCTTCGATTTCTACCACTGCAGCAGCTCTCAGATAGTTCAGATTACTCACTTCACTTTATCTAGTCGCTTTTATATCCAGAGCAGTGCTGGTATTCATTACAATTCTGTTTCCCCTCGTTTACCATGCTACGATTGTACTATTTCAAACGCGGAATTAACCACTGAGTGATACTTACAGGCGCGTCTTCCTGTGCGTCAAAACAGGGGATCTAACGCAGAGAAGAGTAAAACATCATATTTTTTTATGGTTGAGTCGGTTTTCTCTAAGGTGCCGCCGGTTTTATATACAATAAAGCGATTGAATACTAATTAGTCAAGAAATGAACGGGAAAACTAGAAAAATATTCGTCCAAACAGGAAAAACTTAACAAATCATTACGGGGAACCTTAATAAATAAAAATACTCGAATATCGGGCTTTATGCTGTATACTGCCCTCGGAGGCTTCGCGGTATCAGGATCGTATACAGCGTATAACCCTTGTTCTTGGGCTTTATCTCTTACTCACATCATTGCTCAGTGCTGAGGTCTAAGAGTCCCGGTCCTTCATTTGAAATGCAAAGCAGATGGTTCAAGAAGCGATTTGCACTGACGAATATCAAAAACATTGCAAAGCTTTGCATTCCAAAGAAATTGGCAAAAACTTTATCACATATAGCACGCTAACGTCTACTACTGAATCCTCGATAGTCGATAAGAGTTGCCAACAACATATAACCAGTTTCCATACATCGCCGAAGTCGCGCCAGCGACCGTCGGAGACATAACTGATAAAAGATTACTGCCACTAATAACCTACACTACTAACTGCTTAGATCATTATCGATAAAAAATTATGGGGGAAAGATGCTATTAGGCAAAAAATGTTACTCATCGATGGGAATGACCATCGACAATGTCAGAATTGAGTCAGTCAAACTGCATATAGAAAAAACAGTTTGCTATACCAGTTTATAAGGTGTAATTTGGGCGGCTGGTTGTAAAACATAGTCTAGTGGTTAGCGTAGGCTAGTGGCGGCTAGTGTAGTGCTAACTACTAAGACTCAAAGTTGCGAATGTTTCTCGTGAAGAAATCCCAAAATAACAGTGTGTTCTCTGTATCTACATCGCTTTTTGCTCAGATTGCCAGTAACCAGCTAATTTTTCCATCAATAACTCTGAAAGTCATATATGCATCCCATACAGGCCCAGGATTATATTGAAAAGATTGTATATCGATTGCAAACTTGACCAATATCCCTCCACTTGGTATCACAAAAGGCATATGCTATATTTACAAGAGGCCATTATCCACTATTGGATAACATGCTTTGACTTGGACTTCAAGTGACCGAGCACTCATGGTTGTTTTAAAATCCGACAGGCAAAATCCTGATAAGCTTTTCCGTTTTGACAGGTGGGGGAAATACATTGACCAAGGGAAGTAAACATTGGGGGAAATTAAATGTCCATTGAGCTATCATTGATGTTGTATGCAGTAGATGCCTCATTTTAGTATTGTAACGAGTCGCACACAAATAGACTACCCAAAATTTCCAATAGTTGTAATAGTTACCTAATTCAATGCTAAAACAGGAAGCTTATATTTTTAAAATGTGCATGCGCTATTTATACGAAATAAAATTCATGACATCTTTTCTTTTTCTTCGTCAATCATAGGCTCTTCTGGGAAACTTGGTGAATTTTCCTTTAAAGCTGGACTGATATCTTCCACTCTCTTCGCCTCTTTCAAATTTTTGGGTTTCTTTGCTGAAGATGACTTTGCTTTTGACGGAATGTGTGCCAAGACCCTAATGATAACACACGTTCTATGCATGGTTACGATGTTTAATGATATATATATATAGCTAGAATTTTCGAACGAATGGTAGATAGTTATGCAAAAAAACCCCCCAGTAATATTGCAATCATTGCATAGATTGCTTGGCGAAAGAACCAAAAAATAGACAAGTATATTCCTCTTTGTTCGTTTCGTTGTTTGTTTGTAAGCAAAATATCTCAATAAATATGAAACCAAATTTCTCCAAAAACAAGACGACGAGAATTTTCTTCTTTCATACCTTGTTTTCACGTCTTCAAAAATTTTAGCCAATTTATCGATGAAATTCTGTATTTCATGCTGTATAAAAGTAAACGATCAATCAATAAAATGACGATTATACAATTATTACCATGGATAAAATTTCAGCCACCACGTTACAGTGTTTATGACATAGTTGGCACCAGGTTGGCACTTACTTTGTACATGTCATAAAACTTTGGAACGGTAAACGTTGCAATTAAACCTAAGCACAGAATAACAGCAAAATCAAGCTTGAGACTACAATTCTGGAAAAAACTTGCTTGAACTGTGTCCGTGTATAATTGCCATATTTACGTGTTTGAATAATTCAAGTTTACTTGAACCGCCCCATGCATATGAGTTGGCAAATTGTAGCTGGGTACGTTATACCAAAGCCATTTAGCTTAAACGGTAGATAAGCCAGAATTTGAAAACAGTTAAAACACTTCCTCATATGAAAAACTTTCAGTTTGGATGTACGAGGAATTTATATATGATTTCTATTCTGAGCTTATCTACGGTTTAAGCTTAACACGTTTCCTACAACCAACTCCTGAATAATGAAATATCCGTATTTTTATAAATATATTTCGATGCATTACCCAGGAATAACAAAGTAATTCCACTAAACCAGTCACCAAGATAAGACACCACGTGTACTATTGCCAGAACCTTTTCACCAAAAAAAGAAATAGTAAAAAAATCCATTTTTATTCTAACTACTGGTAAACAGCGTATCTCAAAAATAAAATAGAACCAAAATTTTGAATGAAGTTCAAATTAGATTGATGTTAATGTGTGCTCTAACTTGAATACTAGCTATCTTGGAAAAACCAGGTCAAGCGAAAGCTAGTGTTCTTGCATGCTAGAAATCTGTTTCCTTTCCTTCCTTGTTGTGGGCGTCTGAATGTCATTTGTAACCACAGAAAAACATTTTTGTCCCCGTGGAAAAGCAGCGCTGTCACTGATCATCCTAACTTGCAATGCATTAAACTGATTTGAAATGTATACGTATAAATAGAGATTACTTCATGGTTGGCGAGAGCGTACGATTTTTATGCACGAGTTGTGAAGACTTGCAAACGAACGAGCGAGCGAATAGCGAACGAGTTTTGCAATTCTTCACAAAGACTGCGCAATAAAAATCGTACAAGCGAATTAACCATGAGTAGTTTGTTTATTATATCATACAGTGAATTGCTAATATGACGAGAAACAATTCAAGAATATTTTGGTGAAAAGACGGTTAGTTTCCAGTTTAAACGTATTCTCGTCGCTTAGTTCTAGCAAAAGAATATACACGGAGGATTTCTTCCTTGTCTTACTTCTTGCCACTGTTTCTTGGTTCAATGGCGTTTCCATACGCCTTGTACAGTAGCACTCTTAAACATCGCCATGTTGTTTATATGCGCGAAAAAACCGCTAGGGAACAGAAGAGTTTTTTCGCATGTGCAAAATATCGTCCGTTCAGTTAGAAAGCCGAGACGATAATTTTCACATGTAAAAACCATATACGGTTTTTATTTTACTTATATTTCGGTTAAAAAAGTCGTATTATATACTAAAAATTTAGGTTCCGCATTTCTTTGAAGCACACTGTATATGAACTGCAAAGCGCTATTTTGTCTCAGCTTCGAGACTATTGGATGCGAAAAAACATTTTACCTTCACGGTGTCAACAACATCTTCAACCAAAAGAATTCGACGGCACTCTCGCAATATGGTTTTAACAAATTCTGGCAGAACTTTTTTATCGCTCTAAATAATTTTACATAATTAGGTCAATCGAGCAAACGTGAATTAAGATTCTTGTATCAAGCTGCACTGATTAAGACCCAGGTTAACTGACTGAAAGCTTTACAATAACAAACATACGCGGTGTATCCTCAAACTTATATATTCAAACGTGTATTATAACTAATCCGTAATTAGTAATTCCGGATTTAAATTTGTTCTTCTGTTCAAGTAGGTAAATAAGGCAGAATACGAGGCGAATAATTAATGGATGAAAAATTCGGTATTTCGTTGTGTTATGGTCACGAGTTCTGATTGGTTAGTTGGTTAGTACAAGGCTTAAGCCTTGGGCAAACTAGGAAATATTGTTGCGGAAACATTTGTGATTCGCGATGTTTCCTCAAACGTTTCCCCAAACGTTTCCCTGTTTGCCCACCTGTGGAAACATCGTTGCGGGAAACACAATTTGCTTCCCGGGAAGCAAAAATGTTTCCTATCAAATTCAGAAACATTTCTTGATTCTCAAGTGTTTCCCTGGTATTTGCCCACTTTGGGAAACATGGCGAAACATGGACCGCAAACAATGTTTCCGCAACAATGTTTCCTAGTTTGCCTAGGGCTTTAGGGTTTGGGTCAGGATCCAAGGCAATTAATATGTTCATGCGCGTAACACGACGAGAGCACCTAAAATTCACTCAGATATATAAATACACCAAATTAAATGTAAAAAAGAAATCATGATTACGTATGCTTTACAGACTGAATGACTGAACAATCATCACTTCGTCATGAATTACTGAATATCAGTTTATATAACCACTACTTTTGCTTAAATGCGTACAGCATGACGCCGTGCTTACCGTGCCCACCAAAGAATCAATATCTATATCAAGTGCTTCTCTATTGAAAAAATAAAACAAATGCAATGTCATGAAAACAAAACTACTTTAGTGTTATGGATTGCTGATTGAGGAATCTCTTTGTCAACTGACTAGTGTAGATGAACAGTCTATAGGGCCGATACTCACAGGCAGTTTTTTAAAAGGGGTTGGACTTTCAGCATCTTTAAAACTAAGAAGGTTAAGACAAAAAAAGCAGCTACACCCAATTATTTGTTGCAATGGTATTGTCTATCCCTTACTGAAACGGATGTTCAACTTCAGTCTTTGTCAGAGCTGCTTTCAGACCGATCACAAGGCGAAACAGCAGCGTTGGTAATAATGAAATTTTGAGCAGATAAGTGATGACTGTGATCACGCTGAAGTGATGAAAACTATACAGCAACAGAAGGAGGCTAACAAAGATGGCGCCCGTCTTCATTGGGTCTCGCCAGTACAATACATCCATAAACGACATCGCGAACTACGTAAAAACAAAAGAAATTTTACTTCTTTCGGAAATGGCACAGAGGAAAAAAGGTGATGGAATGGAGTTAGAGCTATAATTTAATTATCTTTTTGACAAGAATTACCCATTCCAATTCTGACCAGTTACATTTTTAGGGCTTGTTTTTATGAAAGGCGAGGCGGAGCGTTGCCCAGGAAGTGACTATGATGGAGATCTCAACAAGTATATGTGTTTTTGTTATCGGGTTACAATTATATAGAAGTGGGGTATTTTTTTCCCCGTCCCGTCTAGGCGACATCTCGCTTCATCAACCGGGATCCTGCGTCAAAGGTGACAATTTTTGTCCCGCTAAGTCAGGACAAACTTCCTATGACGTTGAATTTTTTCAATGCCATCGTGTGACGAGATCATTCAAGGTTTTGGCGCAAAACGTCATTTAAACGCAAGATGAAAACATCCCATCTCGCTTTCTATATACGCAGGCCCTTCGAATTTAGACAAGATAAGGGTCTTGACAATACATTTATTCGTGTGCGAAACATGACAATGTGTCTCGATGCTAGCTAACATGGTCGCTATCTTGGATTTCGCGTTGAAGAATAAAAAGACTTTGTCTATGATTGAAATTTGTTGAATAATTCATAAAAATATGTTCATCTGTAGTGATCTTTGAACTTAAACTTGACAGCATATGCAGCCGCTCTTCAACAAAATGTAAGCTACGGACACCTCAGTTCGACAGTCACACTTTCGATGTTCGGCATTTCAGATCAATCAACCTTGAAAAATTGTTTTACTTCGCCAAAAACAAGCAAAATCTGCAGCATACGACTGTTCTTGTGAATTCTAAATAAGACTGCATTATTAAATAGTATAAGTAGAACAAAGTTTCAAAATTAAAAATTGATAATTTGCAACATAAAAGCGAAACTGCAAGACACTCCTACTTGAATACATGATAGAAAAAGAGTTTCCATTCGGTCTACTACCAAGCATAAACAACAATAATCCTCCGTTACACTTTCACAATTAATTCATAAAATCAAAACTTATGAAGCCTGTGCATTTGTGTGCAAACACCATTACTTGAAACTATGAATTTTAGGTATAGAAGCATATTGGCATTAATATGAACATATTCCGTCGAACCCCTTTCAAGATTCAGCATACGGAATAACATATGCTACAGTATAAGGTTTTCAATTTTGATTTCATGTTTAAACGCAAACTTTTCAAATAACAAAGCTTGGAGAGCATATGGTATACGCAAATGAATGAAAGATTATGGCTCAGGAGAAGCATTCACGTAATGATTAATAGCTATATGTATATGAGCAGAAAATGAAAATTTAGTTGATGTGCAGTTCTTTATATTGTTAGTGAAGTTAATCATCCCGCACACAGCTAAGAAATATGAAGCAAATGTGAATGATCCGTTAAGCAAAAATGCAGGGAACACAGTGAACGTAGTTTTAACGAGTTTCATACCACAACACAAAAGCAATGTATTTCGAGACGACCGAGCCAGCTAGATAAACATTTCGGATATATATGCTACTTAGCAATTCTACTATTCTTACCTCGTGCTATCATACACAGTATATTTTCTGCAATATATTGAGCTGTAATTATAGCAGAGAATAAACAAAGAAAATTACGGAAATTAAGAATCTTTCAACTTCGATATAAACGCTACGTCTCGCACTACACTCCACCAGCACAAAAACAAGGAAATACAGTCAAATTTGCATAACAAGTGTCAACATACCTAATACACTCCCGCTTTCTCAAGATATCCTGTGTAAATTATGGTTGATATATGTATTGTTACACGTATAGAACGTCAAACACGGCTTTTCCCGCGATGAAGAGTCAGGGTGTTGCTATTGAATACTTTTAGTCTGCTCGATTCCCAAATAAGAAGACTGGGACTAACTCACGTGACCAATAGAGCTTGAATTGCAAAACTTCTTCGTGATCCTCATAATTATTTTATAGCTTTCGATGATCGTCGGATAAACTGTCACTCACAATCAAGCACAGGTGCAGCGTCGCATGTTTAGTGCACTGAGCTATATAGATAATGATTTAGTAATTCTACTTTTCGATCTAAGAAATGAAGCAAGACAATGTAGTTATTCGAGCCGAACCCCGATATCTCTACTTGAGAAGTCAGAGCTACCATGGTGGTATAGTATGCCCTATTTTCGGGTAGCGATGGCTTCAGCTCCATGCAAAGCAACCGGACATTGTCCAAATTTGAGCTGTATTTAGAAGGGGGAGGGGAGGCGGGGTCATTATTAGAAAGCTGAACGCGGGCATGCCATTGAACTAAAAATACATGGAATGCTACCTCTAATAATACTGTCTAATAATCATTTGAAGCCATATTTGACACCCAGACACGCGTGTTTACTGTTTTGCGATTCGCTCGCGGGAATGCAGACTTTACTCCTAGTTGTAAGTTTTTGCCAAAAAAGAAGGTATTTTTTGGGCAGTTCGGTCATAAAATTAGAAAAAGACTGCATTTATTTTGTTCTTTGTGTTTTTTCCTTACTTTCTGCTAAAAAATGCTTAGCAGCTTCGTAAAACTTGTTTTTTTTTGGCAAAGTTTGACTCGTCTTCCGAAGTGTTTATATGTTTGGTTTCTTGGCCGTGTTATCCGTTGCGTGGAAAGATTAGGATCAACCTCGGACTTCTGGCTTCAATCTTTGGCTTCAGGTAGCGTTCCATGTATTTTTAGTTCAATGGGACATACTGAATTCGATTCTTAACTTTAAGATTTCCGTACTTACTCTGACGAAAGTCGTAGGTTTTCTCCGAACACTCCGGTTTCCTCCTACAGGGAAAGTTGACAGGGTGAGTTAGGAGGCAAGCAGCTTAGGAGAACTAATACCACAATTGCAGTAAAGATGGGCAACATGATCATATTTCAAATGATCAAGTCAATTTTAATGAGTTTCTTCTCAATCGTTTGTAATTTTCAAGGTATTTTTAAAATAAAATCAGTGTATAACAATGGAGATCATTTCCAAACAGGCCATAGGGCATTTCAGTAAACTATCATGCAGGTGTAATCATAAATAATTGCAATGTACGATCGCTTTTTCTTCCTGATAACATTTAAGGAAATAGACCAAACAGGAATTCATAGTCCGTGACTTGGCTTTACAAGAGAAACGGTACGATGGACTTCCTTGATTTGGGATAATCTTTGAATTCTTTGTGATAATTTCTGTGTTTTCCTTGAGCCCAGTTGGCCATGATAAGAAAACCAGCAACGTTGAATATTGCAGCTACAAAAACATGCAAAAAGCAGGCCAGTATGAATATTTTGATAATATGCCCATGTTTCTAATCACGAAAATTTTTATTTGATTCCGACCCCACACCTAGCAGAGTTCTACTCCTTCAAGTTTGCAATCAGTAACATCGGCTGATTACCAGAACTTTCGAAAGCTATCCCAAACTATTGTAGTAAATTGGCTCATCAAAAAATGGATAAAAAGAAAATGGAAAAACATATCGATTATGTGCAATGACTCATATACGTGCAAACTCATAGCCGATCGCGTTGCGACCCTGGTTATACAACCATCACACTTTGTATATGTGGCTACACATGCGCGAAGTCGAATTAGAATTTTCTTATTCTGGTCTTTCTATGCACGTACGTATGGACTTCACACTTTACAAATTTAGACGTACTGATTCAGAAGAGATTTGTAAGCATCCCACGCTTCTGCAACCGAACAAGCAGTTGAAAACTTTGCTTTATGAAGTGCTCCCTTCATGTTCACAAGATTTACAACCATTTGAATAGAAGCAAAGCTTATATACTAGTGCATAAAGGCCTTCGCAAAATTTGCCCTAACATACTCGGTAAACACACTGCAAAAACAAATACTGCACTGAACCAGGTATACTGTAGAATTATTATAATACCTGGCAAAGTTTGAGTCATGATTGTGAAGGAGAGCCATGTACACGTCTAAAGTAGAAAATATTGTTATTGATAGCTAACACCAAAAACACACGCACAACACTGTTCGCACTATATATAGTTATAGTAAATAAACTACTTTAAAAGTAAAAGAATCAGAACAAAGAACTGCAAAAGAGTCATGGAAAAAATAACTATCAGTTGTTGAATGTAAATATGTACAATCATATTACTGTAAAATACCTCATAAGTGTAGTTTGGACAAGATACAAAGTTAAACATGAAACTCATCGGATTGGATGTTGGATAAGGAATCTTTCGGACTGTAGAACCTAATTAATTCAAAAGGAGCAAGATGAAATGGAAAACACAATCCGAAAACAAATTTTTATTCTAAACATTGCTTATATACTAGTAACAGTTATTATCGATGTCATCATTAAAAATTCTAATGCACTATACGGTATATTTCTGATATCAATAATAATTTCATTAATAAACTATATTAGAAAGAAACTAAGCTGAAGTGGTTCTTAATATGCATGGTCCTTATGCCAGATCACTTTAAACGCATTCAGAACTGTGGACATCATGCAAATAAAATGTTACTATGTACGCAACGAGCTATAGTGTTTTCAACTGTTGTTGTCAGTATGTGTGTTTGCAAGCCAAAATCTCAGGCAAAAATGAATGGATTTCGACAGAAAGTGAAGAGACGCTATAAGATGCGACTGATAGCATATTGGTAGAAATCGGCCGAAAATTGAAAGTGATATATGGACTAAAATCAGTGTTGATGAAGAATGAAGAAAAGAAAATCACGGTCATCCTTACCTGCTGGTCGCAGATCTCTTAAAACGCAGTGAGAAACAAAATTTCCATACACGCTGAACTAAATTGCACAATTTAAAATATGCTGTGTTAAACACAGGGAAATTTATCTACTAAAACGATCAGATTAAGTTACCTATGTTGCAGTACGACGACGAAGAATACACATGGTACCTTTTACTCTTACTCGTTAATTTTTATAAATGGCAATTTCTAGAATCAGCTTCGTTTGCACAACTTACAAAAGGAAATTTACTGTTTGAAATTACAGAATACTTACCAAAAAGCCAGCCAAGCCAACATAAACTTGCAAGTCTCCAAAAGCTGTTGTAAAAGCAAAATAAACGATAAAGACAGTGCCATGACTACAACACTGTAATGTGAACGGACTATAATAGTATATTCGATGACTAGCAACACTGTGTGAAGTGATAGCGAATTGCAAATGGGCAAGAAAAATTTGGGAGCGCAAAAAGCCTGAAAGGAGGTAATACAACTTCTTGTGTACTTGCAATGATTCTGGCTGATTTTTTTGCTATACCTGGAGGGGTGTAGAGCGGATGGTTGACAAAATAACTCACGAAGGCCGCAAATCCCCTGCAAAATATGGTGTATAATTAAGCATTAACGAAAGTCGTTGGCAACAATTGTATGAGATTTCTATAACAATAGCTTTCACCACTACTGCAAGCAGGGCGCCCTAATTCCAAGTCATCTACACCACCGCCTTCTCATATCTGTGGGGATTTGAGCTTTTCGAAGCCTGCGAAGCAGTCGCTTCATTCCTTTGTGAGAATAATTAAGTGTAGGGAAAATTGGGAAGGGAAAAAATAAAGGCAGCCAAAGCTGGAAAGGTTGCATAAAACGAGGAAAAATAAAGCGACAGCAAAAAGCTGTAACAAAGATGAGTTTCTGATCTTGGTTTTCTTCTTTTTCGCGAGTAAAGTTTTGCAGGAAATACCTTAGTCATGCATAGCATTAACACGTTGAACGATCAGAGGTCAGCGGTACGAATCCCGTTCACCTTAAGCGGCGAACAAGCTCAAAATAGCAGTCATATTTATACATTCTTCCTATAGCCCCAAATTTAACATTTTCTAAGTGAATACAATAGGTTTGTATCTAAGTATTGCTGCAACACATAATATTGAATTGTAAGGATTTACAAAGATATGAGAAAGCGTTTTCAAATTCTGGCTTATCAACGGTTCAAGCTAAACGAGTTTCGTAGAACCGGTCCCTGATACTTATCAGACGTACCTTACACAAAATGCAAGAATATATTTGTTCGTACTCGTGTTTATAAAGGTTTAATATTTTGGCTCGCGTCTGATTAGTTATAATTTTATCCTTCCTGCAATATTGGAAGAAATTCATTTCTGTGGTTGTAAGCGCTTTGTTTTCTCTCTCGCTTTCCGCCACTTTTCCATTCTTCGCTGTTCAATTGTTCAGACAAGTAATTATTCCCACAAAAAACAACAACAAAGCGACTGCTTCGTAGACTATTTTTTCGTAGCAACAGTTTTGAGGTGCTCCTATGAGACTATCTGCAGTAACAATATAAGCATCAGTTTGAGAATACGCCACGTATATTTATTATTGCAAAGCTTTCGGTCCGTTAACCCGGACCTTCATCTAACATAAACCGACCGAAAGCTTTGCAATAATAAATATACGTGCATGGTGCATTTCTCAAACTGATGCTTATATACATTGTTGTTTGCGCCACGCAAAATTATAAAAATCTTATCTGCAGTAACCTTACCAGTAAAAACTGCAGTTCTTCATAATCCAAGATACAACGTAGAAGTTCACAAACAAAAAGAAAAGAATCTCAATAAACATAGCCGTTGTTTGATATATCGAAAACACCACACATGTACGAATACACATACGTACAATATCGGCACAACACACAGTGCCTTTAATA
Organism: Phenganax marumi; assembly: GCA_025400095.1. Taxonomy (NCBI): domain Eukaryota; kingdom Metazoa; phylum Cnidaria; class Anthozoa; order Malacalcyonacea; family Clavulariidae; genus Phenganax; species Phenganax marumi. The sequence continues at coordinate 4,995 of JAODVM010462488.1, read as the reverse complement.
CTACCAAAAGTAATATCAGCATAAACCATCACAAGAATAAAAACGAGATAACTTTCTGCAAACATTGGTGCGAATTGAAAAGATAACCAGACGCAGTGCTACGATGCGGTGCCCTTTTGGGATTTGGCTTTTGCTTTTATATGTGCCCGCTTCAGCTCGACTTAGTATATTAACTAGACCAGGGCATTATTATCAGGGTTGCCAGATGGCCTGGGCCCGAAAGAGCCAAACGAGGGGTGAAAAGTAGCCAAATCGGGCAAAAAGGAGCCAAACTGGAATTTTGAGTGGAGACTAGGCCTAGCGCGATTCTACGAGATAATATAAGCATCGGTTTGTGGATACACCATGTATATTTATTATTGCAAAGCTTTCGGTCCTTTAACCAGGACCTTCTTCGTCAGTTCAACCAACTTGAAAAAAATTTTGACGTGTTTTTCAAGTTAGTTGCACTGACGAAGGTCCGGGTGAACGGACCGAAAGCAAATATATAAATATACGTGGTGTATCCACAAACTGTTGCTTATATTGTTGTTTGCGCCATGCAAAGTTATAAAAATCTACGAGATACTACTGAGTCAAATGGATAAGCACATAAAAACGATCGGTTACCTTTATATGACAAAGTGACTAAGATTTTTAACTGAAGCGCTACATCGTTGTTGGGGTATTACAAAGAGAAAAGGACAAACATCACATATTATTTAAAGAAGGTCCTTAACAAAGCACATGGTAGTCAGTATTTTCCGTTTAAGTGAAAGAAGAGTTTCAAACAATTTGGTGCTGTCGTCGTGCTACGCAAGAGTACTTATTTTCTTTGATCTTGACCCCAGTCCCTAACTTTATATGATAGGCATCATAAGCTTCGAACGAAAACGTACTAATTATGTTAAACAATTTAACATTCCACTCAAACCAACTCAAACTCGACGGTTTCCTGTTTGTGGGGTCAAAGACTTAATGTAAACGATGTGTGCATATTTTTGAAAAATTACTTATTTTACTATTATGAAAAGAAGCCAAAAAGCGCCAAAAAATAGAAGGAAGCCAAACAAATATTTTAGTTGCCAAACAAAATCAAAAGAAATGTGACGCTTTTTACGCCAAACTGGCAACCCTGATTGTAACAAAGCCGTCAGTTGTGAGCCTTATTCTCCTATTACATAACGTTCTCAATAATTTGCTACGTACCGCTGTTCGTAAAGCGTACATCAGCGGGCTCCCTTCTTGTTTGGCAGCAAATTTGAAAAACCCCACAACCCACAAGAAACAACAACATATAGGATGATGTAAAACTGCGTGCAAAATTGATAGTCTGGAATGTCTTCTGATCTTAGTGCTGAGGAAGTGAAAGATAAGTTATTTCACTCTCTGAAGAGCCGTGGAGTCTTGGATTCACTTAAGGTACATCCTTTGTTGATAAATAGTCAAATAGACCGTCGCTCGCGCACGCCGGCCTTGATATAGAGTTGCAAATACAATCTCAAGAGAAGTGAAAAGTTGTTAGCATCATCAGTCTTCATCTATTGTGGAAAACTTGCTTGATTTAGAAATCGTAGTGTTTCATGTTCTTCATTATATTCAATTGATGACAAAAAAGGAACCATACCACATGAGTTGGGAAGATGTTTCAGTCAACGAAAAATGACAGTCTGATTCCTACCATTCCGATTCTGTAGTTGTTGGCAATGTTTTCAACCCCCGATAAAAAATCAGTGTGGAGGCTTAAATTTGAGCTTTTGAGAATAGATAGATAATCAGAAGAAACGTTTCTGTGATTCATGTGGTATCGAAAGTGAGTGGTACTACCATTTATGATGGCTTGATGCGACTAATCTGCATTAGAAGAAAATATGAGAACGGGGAACCATGTCTGTTCTGCAGCCTTTGTTGTTTCTTTGTCTTGATCTTGAGTGGTGTCAGTTATGACTGTATTCACTACCAAGCTCAAACTTTGTTTATGAATAGAAACAACCAGCTTGAATATTATGGGGCAGGGTGTACCATACTCAGCACTTGGGTTTCAGACATTTAATATGAAACTGTAACGTTTTGCCTTACATATTGTAGTAATAGTGTCAGAAATCATGAACAATAGTTATAGTTATCAGTTGTTAAACCCAGCGTATGCCTTCAAAATTAGTTAAATGAAATCAGCATAAAGATGAGGGTTAAGCAAATTTACTATCACCCTAATTAGAACACTTTTTTTTCCAAATATGTCAATATTCTCAACTCTTCCTGCATGCTAGCTGAGAGTCAGTCACCTCTGAGTTTTCATACTATTCAAACATGATTCAAAAGTAGGTTTTTAAAATGTGCTCGCACTCTTTCTGACCATGACAAACAATAGTGTAAAACAATTGAAGTATTGGAATTCTACAAAATAGCTCCAAATGTCCAAACATGATTCAAAAGTAGGTTTTTAACTGTATATGCCCCGCCCTTTCTGACCAAGACAAACAATAGTGTAAAACAACTGAAGTATCGGAATTCCACAAAATAGCTCCAAATGTCCAAATTGATTTAAGTCATAGATGCATGCGCCTTGTTCAAAAAAATGCAACAACTAAAGAAAGAAAATACCTTTGTTGTGGTATTGAGATACACAGCAGTAGTCAATCCATCTAAACTAGTTTCAAACAGTAACTGGCCATATACACTTATTGGAAGTATTCAACACAAAACAACATGCTGGATGTAAGCTCAAGACCATGTAGCTTCAAGGAAGGTTAGAAAATGGAAACGGATGAGCAAACACATCCTTGACTCAACTTTCAGAGTACAGTGCACTTGTAATCGTTCACCAATCCCTGCTGCTGTTAGTAGGGTGAAAAACGGGGTTCTAGGACAAATTTGCATAATCAGTGCTGACTCAGCACTTTTTGTAAATTTTCTACTAAATTATATCTGAAACAAGCATTTCCACCAAAAACATGTTTGAAATTATGCAAATGAGCTTGAAGATGCCTAAACATGTTTACCTCATTGCATAATCAGTGCTGACTCAGCACTTTTTAAGTCAAGTGAGCTATAACGTTCATAAGACAAGCCTAAGCATGCCTGATGACATCACACACTAATTTGCATAGTATAAACGTAATACTAATTTATACTATACTAACAATTCAAGCGTGTTCAAACACGTTTGCAAGGGGATTCCCCAAATTAAGACTATAAAAGGTTTGTAGTAGGACAAATTTTTTAAAACATGAGTGCACAGATTTCAAAATTGAAACTTTTTGAAAAATTCGACAAAACTATAAGTAAGGACAAAATGAAAAAAACCCAACAACAACAAAATTATTTACCTAAAGATATTCAAGAACTTTTGGATAAAGGAAAAAAATATGAAAATAAACTTGCAGAGAAAAAACGAATTACTAGTACTAAAAACCAGAAGCCAGAAAATAAGAAATCATTAAATAGAATGATATTAAAACAAAGAATTCCAATAAAGGAGAAAAATAGTGAGAGAGAAATAACTTCCAACGATATAAAAAACCAAGTAGAAAAGGGGAATTATATAAAACAAAATGGTAAAAAATATACGCCTGAGGACTTAAAAAATATGGAGAAATTTGGAAATATGAAACCCATTGATAAATTTAGAGACTTTATTTCAAACAAACCAAGAGAATCTTTTCGTGAAACATATATCAGAGAATCAAGACCCCCAAAACAAAAAACTAAAGAAAACTTAAGTTTAACAATAAGGCAAATTATGCAAAAACGGAAACTGCAGCGTCAGCAAAAAGCAAAACAGAAAAATGTTGAAATTGGAGATCGTAGAAGAGCCGCAGAGAAAAAGAAGAAACTTCAACAGGATCTTAACGAAGCTAAGAAAGCTATCAATATAAAAATTAAAGCAGAAGATATTGTAATTAATACCTCAAAATTTAAAGAAAATAACCTTCGCCAAGAAGCAAAAGAACGTGACGAGCTTTACAGAATAATGTCAAAAGAAGTTTATTCATTAAAACGAGGATCTGAGGAAAGAATTTCAAGAACAAAAGAACTAAAGAAATTTAAAGAAGAAACAGGAAAACTTAGACAAGAGGTGAGTATTTGGAAAGAAATTAAGAAAAATGCTATGACAGATAGAAAAAATTTAGTTCAAAAAAGGCGGGAGGTTATTTTTAACACAAAAAAGTCTCTTCAACAACTTAATTATAAAAAGCCAGAACAACAAAAAGAAGTCTTGAAAAAGTCTACTACGGAAAACATTAAAAAACAAATAAGTGATTTTAAACCAAAACCACTTCCAAGACAAACTAAGAAACCACAAAAGCAAGCAAAGCTTGTCGAGAAAGAAAAACTAGAAACATTGCTTGATGAGAAAATTAAGAGGCGTGAAAAACAAGAAAAACTGATGACATCAGCGCTGAATAATTCAAATGTTAAAGATCCTGAATATATTAAACTTTCCAAGGATAAACTCATTCAATTTCAAAATAAAACAAATCAACTTAGGGACAAAAGAATTAGTTATTTACCCACTAAACCTATTCCAAAACCTAGAACTATGCCTTTAAACCAAATATTAATAGAACAAAAACAAAAACTTAGACCTATTCCAAAACCTAGAACTAAACTTAGACCTATTCCAAAACCTAGAACTAAACTTAGACCTATTACAAAACCTAGAACTATGCCTTTAAACCAAATACCACCTGAACCAGAAGAAGATCCTGTTGAACAATTAGAAACAGCTCTGAAAGGAAGACTAAAAACATTCAGGATAAAATGTAAAAGCGGAATAGACGATCCAGAAAATTGGTTAAGAATTTATACTGCTCCTCAGGTGAAAAAACTTATTCATTCACATCTAAATCATAAAATGGAGCTTGTTTTAGTTTGCACCATGGTAAAAAGGGATCCAACAACTAATAATATTGTAGATGAAAAACTTGGCTATTTTAGCTCAGCTTATCATAAATTATTACATGGATTAGACGTAGATGAAACTTATAATAATATGGTAGAGAAAATTTTAGA
>JAODVM010462377.1:0-21567 GCA_025400095.1 Phenganax marumi | reverse complement strand
CATCATCGTGTCATATGTAAATGCCTGCTCGAGTATATATCTATTGCTATATTGTAATATCAAGTTAGTCTTGGCCTGAGTGTATTTGGAACACCTATGCACCTCAGCACCAATTGATGTTGTAGAAGTGATATAGTCGGTTAAATATAAGGTAAAACGAAGTTGCGAGGTGAATCCACATTTGTTCAACATTCTAAAGATCCTGCTCGTTGTCGGCGCCGTCGCGCAGCGCGTATACACTGTGTGTACTCGAAGTCGAAAGACCCCAGTGACCCTTTGCAATATGGTGGTAAAATGCTATTGTTACAGTTCATCACACAGCTCATCATCATGCTCCAGTGCTGTCAATGCCGTTTTATGATCATGACATTGCTCTACGCTATAAAAAGTAGTTAGTGCTAAAACGTTCATAATTATAGTATATTATCACACATAGGTTAGATGTAGGCACTAATTTAATCCATCATCAATTCAGATGGCATGCAACATGTACGCAGTGCGTACATATTTTTCTTTGTGGTGAAGCACCGATAATGCTAACAACTAACAAGTGCCCTGAACAAAATAGTTTTCCCCCTGCTGTACTTAACTACTTTCAATATTCCAGGGGAAGATAAATACATCAACTGAAGCTGTTTGCTAGGAATGCTGCGGCAGCAATAATGACTGACGTGCTTTCAATCGGTTTTCATAGCTGAATGCCTTTCATCTGTTCCTCAAAGCAAAACCAAAAGAGTAACGTTGAAGCGTTTCATAAAAATTCTAAGATTTCTTTTCCCCTGAGAGAAACGATATCATTACTCGCGGTCAATTGGGAGAATACAAACAAGTAAACTGTGACCATTTTCTAAAATCACCTGAAACGCTATCTGCGGCCCTCCGGTCGGAAATTTGAAGCCAAATTCATGAAGTCAGACCTTGTCTTTTCACCCTACAGAAAACGCGATTCTTTTAAATTTCCATAAATTTGAGTCAAGATGCATTAAAACATCGTTCAATGAGACGTAAGTAAAATGCATTTCCCGCAACACTTTTACAATAAGTTAAAAACCTCTATCAAAACTCGGGAGTAAAACATTTCTAATTTATTTGTATAGAATTTCAGAATTTGTGATTAAATCTTTTTAGAAGAAAACGTAAAGATAGGAGTGGAACTTCCCGTGGTCTAATCAAGTATTTGTGAGAAGTTCCCTGTTTTGCGCCTTCGATGTCCAATATAATTTTTCTGAATGGTGTGGAAAAGGGTTTTTTCCAAAAGTAAACCACCAACAGCAGTTCAATCCAGTTTGTAATAGAATATTTACGAGTACATAATAAAACATGTAGACATGCCCGCTCATGAAATGGCCTCGCGAGAATGTCTCACAACATAAACACGTGTTTCTGGAAGTAAAATTTGGCTTCATCCTCACTGAGCTATATATTACTTGGAGAGAGAGCACGTCAGCAAAAGCGGCGGATTTTTGGTGGCGTAAGTATAGGTCCTTTTTCTCATAGTAATGACAACTGACCATGTAAATAAATTCACTGTTGGTGACTTTGTGACTAAAATACGACTTTTTTCACAAAAATGTCCAAACTCTTGCTTTAATTTGGTTTTTAAACGATAAAAACAGGGCTAATGAAATGTTTTATAGGTACTAAACGTATGCAGGTTGGGAATATAGTCTTAAAAGACAAATAAGTGTCGGATTTTGCTCTTTGGAAACGATAAACACGGATACAAATTTCGTCATGTTTATTTTTCTATGTATATTGCTAGCATATTTCTTTGTAATACGCCCATATGTAGCTGAAGTTTATGTATCGCATATGTCATATGGTTTTGTCATGCCTACCGTAAAAACTTAAATAAAATCTTGTCCGAAACCACACTGATGCATACATTTTGTCATAGCTCGGTTTTCTTGATCACTCATTCACATATCAAAGTAATCAAACCTTATTTTATTTGCAATCATTGTCCACAATCATTGCCATGAGAAGAAGGACCTCGGCTTACGCCATCAAAAATCTGCCGCGGTCTTCAGTGATTTTAAATACGAGTCCTCTCTCCAGGTAATATATAGCTCAGCGACTAAATTTTGCACAAGTTAAAAATATTTAAATAGACATCTAAGAAAAGATCGTTTAAACCTTTCAGTTCTAATTTGATATCTTAATACTTTTTTTGTCGTATATCAACTCGACGAAGGAACTGATCTGTCCGATCTATATATTTCATTTGAATTGCTGCCCCACACTTCAATATCATAATAGAAAAATACCATAATTAAAGAGTCAAATAGTTTACTCAGCTAATTTCTCGGCTTTCAATAGCATGTACATACCCTCACTATACATACGCCCACTAGCCTTGGACAGTAACTCATCAACATCAACATCCCAAGAACAAGGATTATCTTGAAATATGACGCTCAATAATTTTAGCCATTTCTTTCGTTTAATGCCTGCAATCGGTGCTGCATGGTAAGAGTTTTGTAGACCCACAATGTACAACCATATCCCACGTTTTGGACATATTTAATGTCATTCGATTTGTTTCCGACTTTGCTTACGATTGTTGCCTTTTGGCCTTACTTCACGTGAGTTATATCTTGGTTTTAGGATGTGGAAAGCGGATGTAAAGGCAAATAAAAGATCTATGGCTAAACTTTATGCTGGAGCTGAGACATGCAAGCATGTACTGACATCGCATGGTACAGCTACGTGTTCGGTGGAATCGCTGCATGAGGGAATTGATTTCCAATGCAACGTTTCCAGGTTGGCATAATATGCTTTAATTTCACTGGTGTATATGTAGCTGGTGTTATATACTTTGTTCTCAATAGTGTTTGTCGTGGTGTAGCTTTGTAAACATTGTAGCCAATATATACAATCCACAGTGTTCTAAAAAAATGAACGCGTGTTTGTTTTATCCGAGTCTTACAGCCTTGGGCAAACTAGGAAACATTGTTGCGGAACCATTTGTGATTCGCGATGTTTCCTCAAATGTTCCCCTGTTTGCTCAGCTGTGGAAACATTGTTGCGGAAACAAAATTTGCTTCCCGGGAAGCAAAAATGTTTCCAATCAAATTCGGAAACATTTTATGTTTCCAAAGTGTTTCCCTGGTGGGAAACACTGACATGGCGAAACATTGGCAAGGAACAATGTTTCCGCAACAATGTTTCCTAGTTTGCCCAGGGCTTTGTATTTGTAAATAAATCCAAAAGATTTCAGCATTTTGCATTATAGCGTTGATATTTCTTTTGTTGTCTGGCTGTTGAGTATTGGACAAAAATTGTTTGCTGCATATTTGAAAGCACATGCTTTCCGGGGTTTTTTCATGATCACTAGCGTCATTTTGTGCGTTGTGTTTATTTGTTAATTTTCTTTTCTTTTTTAGAGCACGATTTGAATCTTTATGTTCTCATTTGTTTCAAAACTGCCTGAATCCAGTTCGAAAACTTCTTGAGAAATGCAAAGTACAACCAGCCGATGTTGATAAGGTAACGTCTTGTTTGTTGATTGTGGAAAAAAAAACAGAAGCAACTTTACCTTTGTGACTCTTATCACCAATTGAAAACGTGAAAACAGCGGAATATTAGTCGGCTAGCTTGGCCAACATCAAAACTTTATCCAAGCCTTGTATAATGGCAGTCTTTGCCGTGCCCAAGTTGTGTATAAACATGAACAAATGATAAAACAGAGACGTCGGCCAAGATGCCAAACTCTTCACGTGCGAGTTTGCATAAGGCCTGTTTTCCATTAGGCTAAATTTTTCGAGCGAAAAATAAATCTACGAAACGTGATTGGCTAGCAAAATAATTCCCCGCGAAAAAGTCGAAAGCAAGCCAATCATGTCGCTAGATTTATTTTTCGCTCGAACAAATTCGCGTAGTGGAAAACCGCCTTAACATGAGCAAAGAGATACAACAAATACTTTGGCCAAGTCCCCGAACCTTATATCCAATGATTATGTCTACACACCGGTGCACATCTACGAAAGATTTTCGACAAGTTTCCAAACCGTGGCTGTATCCACAGTGACTTTATACTCTAGCATGTAACCATTAACCAATAGCCATATAATGATGACGAAATATTTTCCATGATTTTATCTAGATTATTTTATGTGGTGGTTCCACACGCATACCCAAGCTGCAGTCATCATTGCAAGACATGTTTCAAGGAAAGGAATTGCTAAAAAGAATAAGTCCTGAAGGAGTGGTTGCTTATGGTGCCGCTGTTCAGGTATGTAGTACCTGTACATCTATATATATTTATTTTACGCAGTTCGTGCTTATTACACAAACCAAATTTTAAGGTTTGAATAACTTTTATGTTGTTATATTTTCAGGCGTCGCTACTGCAAGGAAATGAAGTGGAAGAATTGCCTAGAAAGAATCAGTGCATCAACTGTACGACGAGAGCCATTGCTGTCAAGGTACTTATTCATTTGTTTACCGGGCAGTTGTAAACAATACAAGAAAAATATTGAATATCAAATCACATCTATACTGTTCACACAACTTGCGTGGTTTTCATAAAAGCACAAATGTGAAGAAAGTTTTATATCGGGTGCAGATTTGTAATCACAGTACACTACACCACACAACACGCGACACTACGCACACTACTCTGTTTTACTCTAAACTACTCTGCACTGTACTTTGGACATAGTATATTTTTATTCGGTTTTCAGTACTTTTTGAAAGTGTATTGCTGCAATTTTTTCATTATTGAAACGAAGAACGCTATTTAATTACAATTTATGCCTGATAACACACAAATTTTTCTATGAAACTAAACTTTTGTTCCACCTAGCTCTCTTTACTATGCCCCACTAAACTTTACCAATCAATGCCATCCTTCAAGGTTAATAAAGATTCGTCGTCCTCATCATTAGTTACTGTCATACCCAGTCTTACTCCAATTCCTGTCAAAAGGATACATAAGTTCACTTCGTCACAAGACAATCAGGTATATTATATGATCAAAGCATTAATGACGAGCAGTTTTTCTTTGACAAATTTCTTGACGACTCTACTTACTCGTGTGTACGATAAATAACTGTTCCTTGACGGTTATATGCCTACGCCATTTACTTTGCCGAAAAGCTGGCATGACTAGCCTTTGAAGGAGGCTCCTTGTCAAGGAAAAAATTGCCAATTTTCACAGTACACACTAACCTAGTTTGTGTCCAGATTAGTCCAGACTTCTGCAATATAGACCTCAGTCAGCGATGAAATATGATTATTCATTGGTCTATCACTTTCTCTAGAAAACCATTTGCGTAGATGTTTATGAAATTTTTGAAAACGACTCCGAAAGAACAGACCAACTTCTTGCCAAGGTTAAACACAATATTTTGTCCCGATGTCGTTGTGCTCATTGATAAATACTCATTCATATTAGTTATTTCGTACAGGTGATTTTAGATGAATTACCTCCGTTACCGAAACAAGATTGCAAAATTTCCGCGTCGTTTCACGTAAAAATGTAAGTTGAGTTTTTATTGAAAACATATATAGTTATATTACGAAAGTGAATAAAGAGGTACTAATATTTCGTTTAGTAGTCCTGTATATGTACATATATTGGTTGGCAAGGAGCCCCGAATCTTGAAGTCTCGGAGATTGCAGCTGTTGATTAAACATTTACCAAATTCGAATCACTTCAGCATTAACTTTGTTTTTTCAAAAATTACGTTGGTCACTTCTTCAATAGTGTAGTATAGTCCTTGCGAAATATACGTTTTATGTGATTGTTTGAAGTGTATAGACTATAGTGTAAGTTTTTTCAGGGATGGTTCGTTACATATTCATGTTTCTGAAAAGTCGTCCGGGAAGTCGGTCGGCGTAACTGTTGAGCATGGCTAGAGTATTGCTGTTGAATGATTAGGAGACAACGTTGCTGTAAGTGGTTAGGAGAGGTAGGTATATACGATAAACCTTATAGGTGTAGACTAATCTGGGCCCAAGGACTACTACTAGGGGGACTTAGCGATGGACTAGTGGTGTCAAATAATTAGTGTTTGCACAAGCCATTCATGAGGTTTCGTCTTAAATAACGATTTTGATTTGCATGGTGACAAACATATATACAGCTTTTAGAACCGTATTAATCATTGAAAGATCAGTGCAAGTAAGGTATCTTAAGTTTGTCACTTGTAATCACAGGGGCAGCTGAGAAGTTAAAAATTGCTATCTAGGTGGTACTTCTATGAATGTATGACGTTTGATGAAGATACATGTGGATCATTATGACCGACACTGGATTAAAAACTTTCAAACTGACATAGAAGAAATGTTTGTGGATGCTTTTTGGGCTCCAAGTGAATTATATGTGAACCATAACTCAGTCAAGTTCCTTTCTAAACTTTTTAAAGTCAACAGCTATTGAGATTCCAGCAGGTTACGAATTAAACGGATGTAAAACTCTGCAAGTGCTCTATTCATATAAAAGACACTATGGACATAGATTTTACGTTTCAATTAAATTGCTACTGATTTATTTCCTTCAAATGAATATCACTTTTCAGATCATTTTGCTTATCATACTACAATGCACTGTAGTTTTCGCTAGTTTTTATATGAATCTTGATGACTTGATAGAGCAATGGGGTAAGTTATAGTTTGTTGAACTTGCAGGCTACCTGCAAACGTTCTTATATAATGACTTCATTATCTTAAATTGTACGTGGAAAAACGTAGAGTTTATACTGCGAAGTGTCCTTGGTGTTAAAATGGTAATTTTATTAGTATGTTTCATCTTGTTTTCTGCAAAAAATTTTGATCAAGTGCAGGGTTCCTGCTCCGGCTCATGTCCAGGTATAGTGCTTGTTGTACATTCATGAGAAATTAAGATGCATGCTTGCTTTGCTAGGGTTATTAATCCCGGTGAGACCGATACGCAGCGTTGTAAGTACTCATTTTTACAAAAGTAACGCGTTTCTGATGAGTATTGTGGTGGCAATAGATTACTTGCACTGCCGAAGTAATGTTTCAGAGGGTTCTTTCTTTCATGTCACGTATTTTCGATCAAAAGCGAATAAAATCGTAAATCGTGTTGGGGTTTCTCGAAAAATCACTTTGTTTCAGCTTTACTTTAAAGTTCATAGAATTAGCAATTTTTTATGCATGTGATGGGTGAGAAACACTAAACAGTTGAAGAATAGGGTCACGATATATGCTGTAATATGACAGTAATATACACAAAACTATGGGAACGTCAAGCAGCATATATTCTCTTTGCCATACCATCGAAAAACTCTTCGGCTATGTGCACACGGCAACGTTTTTGAGCGTTTTCATTTGTGTTTTCACGCAAAAACGGATGCAAACACTAGCAATTTAGGACAGAGGCTGTAGCTAATTTTATATATTGAAAATATTTTCCCTTGGAAAGTGTTAACTAAGCGTTGAAACGACAAACGAGACAAAAACGTTTTTGGAAACGCTTGAAAACGGCGCTCGTGTGCACGTAGCCTTCATCTCCTTATAGATTAAACACCGAACATGCTTTTATGTTTGTTTGGCAATAGCAGAAACCCGTAAAACATGGAAATTTCTTATGCAGTCATAACATGCCGTGTATTGTAGTCACTATAGCTTAAGTGCTTGCTACGTGCATGACATTTCGATGATAATTTGTAAAAGGTATTAAAACGTACTCGCTTTTTAGCGATGCGATTGCGCACTTCATGTCATGCTTCATGTATTCCTGCAAGAAGAAAAACAAAATGGCTAAATCAGTCCTCATCGGAAATGCCTAAATGTGCTTCATCGCGTGGAACGTTTTGCAACCAATATAGTGCATATGAAGTAATTTTGAAGCAATTCGTGATTAGTTACTTTTTGAAGAGTAATTAGTAACTTTTGGTCAAAGTAATCTGCCAAATAACAGTACCATTTTGGAAACTTACTACTTTTTTGAGTAATTTTAATGCAACCATTTGGCGAGACACAATAAAACCACGAGAATTTCGTCTCCATCGCAATAACTTTATAATACTGCAGATTTGACATGAGACAAGGGATTAATTGGACTCAGACCATGTCTGAAGTCAGCGAGGCCTGTATATAAACTCTTTTTCGTAAACATGGTACTTGTCCGGTCAGTCTGTTCACGGCAACGAACACGGTAATACCAGTAACCAACTATACCGAAACAAGTAGGTTTTCTCGTGTAAAACTTTTGCCATTTATCATAATGACATTTTAGTATGATCATGGTATGACTCGTCTCGTCCCAGCACGACTAATAAACATGCGACGCTATAGACTACTTTTGTAACAATCGGTTGTTGGGAATGAATCATCCGTTTACATACAGTGGCAATCCGTTGACTTATCATTCAGATTCGGTTCTCTTCCATTGTCCTTTTTTTGCTTAAACAAAAGCCCATGGCAAGTTAATTCTTCGTTTCAGAGAAGTATTTATGACATTCCAGCAAAATCCCTTTGATCTTTTCTTTTCAAGCTCTCATGAAGGTTGACTATTATGTGAAATACTATATTTTTATTATTTACTCTCGCGAAGCTGTAGGTCAAGCACATTCCCCGTCTTGTATTGACATGCAGATGTGCAGTGGTCCACCTTATCATCCCACGTGTGGTGCTCCGTTACCAATATGTTCCATCCCATCAGTGCCAGTCGTGGAAGTAACATCCAGTGAAGGCACACCAGCTCCTGTCACGAAACCGACGCCAGCATCTGGTTCTAGTACTCCTTCGCCTGAAACTAACACGCCACCTACAGGCAAAAATGCCCCACCTAATAACAACCCACCTACTAGTAACACTCCAGCTACTGACAAAACCCCACCTACTGACAACACCCCAACTACAGGAGGCACACCAACTACAGGAAACACCCCTTCCACAGGAAACACCCCATCTACAGACAACACTCCATCTACAGGCAACACACCAACTACAGGGAACACTCCATCTACCGGCAACACCCCATCTACAGGCGGCGGCATTCCATCTACAGGCAACACCCCAACTACAGGCAGCACCCCACCTACGGGCAACACTCCACCTACAGGCAACACCCCATCTACAGGCAGCACTCCATCTTTTGCAGGCAGCACTCCATCTACAGGCAACACCCCATCTACAGGCAACACCCCATCTACAGGCAACACTCCATCTACAGGCGAAACACCAACGACAGGCAACACCCCATCTACAGGCAGCACTCCATCTACAGGCAACACTCCATCTACAGGCAACACCCCATCTACAGGCAACACTCCATCTACAGGCGAAACACCTACGACAGGAAACACCCCATCTACGGGAAACACCCCATTTGTGGGCAACACTCCGTCTACTGGTGGCACCCCACCTACAGGCAACAATCCGCCTACTGGCAACACCCCACCTACAGACAACACGCCAACGACAAGCAATACTCCTACTGGCAATACACCACCTACTGCCAACGCACCACCTACTGCCAACGCACCACCTACTGCCAACGCACCGCCTACTGCCAACGTACCACCTACTGCCAACACCCCACCAGCTGGCACTGGTGTAGAAGTCAAGTGTGGTGAAGATGTAAAAACTTGTAAAGATAATGACCATATTACGGTGACAGTTTCTGTTCCTGTTAACCCTGGAAAGAAACCAACTGGTGACTCCCCCAGCGCTTCGGTTGGACTTCAAAGAGATGCGAACATGAGTAAGTATTTGTTGTGAAGTAATAGCTTCGACACTTCATTAACCTATAAAGATGGACGAGTCTCTCTTTGACGAGTAACAGCGCCTAGCGTTGGACACTGTCAAATAAAGGTACAACTAGCGAAAGTTGTACCTGAAAAATCAACCTAGTTAAAAAGTTTGGTTAACTCATTCAGAAGCAAAATTTCTCCTTGATCGAGTAGGTAGCACTGGGACGCATTGTGTGCTAATGTGTTAAGAGTTCGAAGGGTCCATCCATAAAGGAGAGGACCACTGATATATTTATTTTTGGGAACTTGCTCAAGATTATTCCGAGTTCTTTATTGGGCGCAATCTTACACTGTGTTTTTAAGTTTGATCTTAATCTTACTCTGATTTTTTTTACGTCACACGTTATAGCTACGAAAGTAGTTAATTAAAAGCAATGATGCGCTAATTTTTTCCCGTGTAAAACGGTCTGTAGAAATCCTTTGCAACATTCATTTAGTCAAAAACATCACATTTTTTTATTCCAGAGGGTTTTGACTTTTGTCCTGTCCTGTTTAAAAGGAAAGGTTGTTACAGAGACAAGAAGGACGGCATTCATCCTCTGCCAGAACTTCTTTTTACTGATCGCGACAGTTCTTCCAAAGTATTTTCTGGGACGACTATAGCTTCGAACGATTGGGCAAATTATATTCGAAAATTAATTTGTCGATGTGGTGAACAAGCAAATCAGAAAAGGTTTACGTTCTTTGGAATTCAACAGTACGGTATGAAAGAAGTTATATGAACTGAAGAACACAACACAGGACTTCCCTGGCAATACTTCTTGCTTGCAACAATTGGCTTATATACAATAAGATATCTTCACTACTTTTGGAGCCATTGATTTGAAATGTTGAATAATTGCGTCTGTACAGTTTATCTAGGTGCTTCAGCACGAACTATGTTTCCTGGATTACTTACATTAATCTTGCCCATGCAAATCTTAACCAATCGAAACGGGGATTCTTTAGTCGTGGAGAAACACATATAGGGATATTACATTGATTATAATTTTTTAGTAATCCTTTTGTATTATATTATTGGTCTAAAAAGTGATATTTCAACAATTCCGTGACTTGCTTTATGAATATTGCTTTGAAAACAGTTATACCTGTACTACGCTGTTTGGTAATAAATCACTTCTTTTTTGTAGGAGATTGTTGGAGTGGCATGCAATCTTCAATAAATAACTACCAAAGTCATGGTACATCAAAAGCATGTATTGCAGGTGATCAATTACCTTGCGAAAACGACAGTCAGGCTTGTGTTGGAGAAGATGGAGCTAACTTCGTCTACGAACTTACGGGTAAGTTACCCACTTTGTACTGGGCAATGTCAAGGTACCGACAGAAAGAAATTTACTACTTTATACCAGAATGCCGAAGGATTGAAAATATCGTGTATTAAGTTTACTGGGCAATGTTCTAGGAGGCGTTCCATTGACAAGTAATTTCGTCTCACAGTAGGCGGGAAAAAATTATTTGCATGCCATAAGCTATACGCTGCCCAGTAGAGGGTTAAGTATAGTAAAACTAGTAAAACTTTTAACATCTTCTAAAATCAGTTTTTGTATGTGTATATACTTTATAGCTTTAACGATTAATTGTAGTTCAGTCCTTTAGCTCTTCAGTAGTTGATAATAGGCTATCTATACATCTTTTCTTAATCACATCTTTTGCGGGAACAGCTAGGTAACATACTTTTTAGATGACATTTTCATGTCATGCACATGAGTATACTAATTTACTTTTTGGACACAAACCAAAACCTCTTTGCTAACGACCTAATCGCAATTCGTGACCGTAACATAACGATGAAATCATTTTTTGAATGTTTCCAATTTTTAGCGATGTCTTCGCATGTAGCTACATATACAGTTTTCCCCAACAACAATTTTTCGTTGCATGGACGATTGGACGTCACATTTTCGTCGATTTTAGCGACATTATTCTACGACGGCAGGTTTGACGATGCGACTGCCATTACAAATGTACTGAAAACAATTTGTCCTGAATGAACTGCAATTTTCTGATAACTTCTAAGTACGGTATTATAGCACCGACAACAACCAGTTATCTCGTGATTAGTTATGAACGTCATAATTTTTGTGAAATCTCCTCGTACTTTGTAGTGGAGAACGTCAGTCATTTAGATGGTTCAGTATATGGTGAATCGTCGCAGAAAAAATTCCGTAATGTACTCAGCTATAACAGATAAACTGTTCTTTTCAATGCTTCCACTTCTGTTTTTGAAATGACATGCGTCTTTCAACCTCGCGAAGCTCGTGTCGTACAAGTTTAAGCTCGCTAATGTTAAACGCCAACGCCTTCTTTCTCGAAGTTTCGACGTCTACACGATATCTAAGTTTTGGTAACATTTTAGATACGGTTAGACGTTGAATTCTTGATCAGCAGTCTTTTGTACTAAATTCGACGGAAAAGCTATGTCTCAACCAGGCGTTACAAAAACTGCATTAAGTAATTGAACGACTTTAGTATTAATATTTATTTTAGGCGGTCCTGGTCCAGAAAAGAAAAACCGTATTCAGAAATCAGAACTAAAACGAACGTCAAATCGTCGCGCTATCAGGAAACATTTCCAAAAGTTTAGGAAGCGGCCCCTCCTACAAGGAACACATTTATAATAGATCTAGAAAACAATATCTATTTTGGGCTGTTTCCCGTGCATCACCGACAGTACCTTCAGTTACAATTTTTGAACGTATTTTTTCTGGCGTGCAGTGGAACTTGACAAACAAAGCCCGTTCCTGTTCACACGGAGCCAGGTATAAAAGTGCATTCCGAGTTCGCCACTCTTGGAAATTATAGATACTTGGAATGCTGTGCCGCAGGTTGGAGCGACCAATTATTGAGAGTCAGCGTGGAGACAATGTTTCTCGTAATTCGCAATACAAACACTTACTACAAAGGTCTGAGGAGTACAGTGATAAAAAAATATATTACGATGAGACAAAACGGATCAATCTCAATAGTTTGAAAAGTTTTGTTGTAACATTTCAAATAATTTTGAGTAATTTAATAAAACACAAAACAATTGACACTATATATAGTAAACATTATATTCTAAACGTTTCGAAAAGTGACACATATCATCATCAGTAATACTGAAAACTTTTCAGTACTCTACACTGATGATGACTTGTCAGTATCACTTGTCGAAACATTTAGAATAAAATGTTTACTATTTACGGAGTGTCTATTGTTTTGTGTTTTATTAAAATACTCTATATGGCAGTCGTAAAGTGCTCAAAGCTTACGTTTTGAGTACTTTAACTGGGAATCTTTAGAAACGTTCTGACAATTCTAAAGTTCATTTCGCGTGGATGTGAATGGATATGGCATCAAATTTACTCTGGAGTTGTTGGACGCCATTAGGGACCTTGAGATTCTATGACGCAAGCTCAACGACGCGACCGTGAATATTGGTTTCCTTTATATTAAAATATTGTTTACAAACTGAAATACAGCGTTACTGATACTTACTGTAAAGTTTCAGTATTATTATGACTCTGCCGACATTAAACACAGCGTTTGCTGTTTTTGAAGAAATTTATGTACCGCGTCCTAATTCTAGTTCTGGTAAGAGCGACGTGATTTTCGAGAACTTGAGTCATTGTCGAGGTGAACTTTGTATCGGAGACAAATCACAAGTTTTTTATTTTGAATTTCAGGAAAAGTATAATGAAGCATGCTCATTTTAACTTTCCCGTTGCTGAGCTCGCGTTATGAAATCTCAAAGTATAGCTAATTTGACTAAACTCCCGCGAAGCAAAGTCATATCCCCCATTGGAGCTGTTGCAGACAACGAGCGTCCTTCTAAAGTTGTATGTACCTGTGGAGCGCGCCAAAACTACGAGATTAATCAATTCTGTTTCATGCAATCAAATTTGTTTATGACTATGAGGTGATAAACAAAAAAGGCATTAATTACTGTGGGGTTGACTTGGAATAGATTTTTTGTAGTCCACCGGTTCATATGTTTTTTTGCTTTAATCCTCAGTTTAAAGTGACGTATAAAAATACCTTTAATCCTCAGTTTCTTTGTGAATGAAAACAATGCCAGTCGGTTACAAGCATGCTGCGTTACAACCATGATATTTACCTCTTCTGAAAGACCTCAACACTATAGGTTACAGGCCAACCATGGAAGTCCATTCGGTAACCCTATGATGACACTGGACTTATCGGTCTAGGGCCGGTTGTTCGAAAGGTGGATAGCGCTGTCCACTGAATAGTGATTTTTTGTACCCTTCGTAAAATTTTTCACCGTTATAACATAATATTACGACTTGTAACGATAGATTAAAGTCTCTTACATTGTTGACCAAAATGGAAGTTTCGACATATTTTGTCCAATGTCATGAATGTTGAAAAATTCACTATCCATTGGATAGCGCTATCCACCTTTCGAACAACCGGCCCCTGAATGTTAACAGCTACCCCGGGGGCAGATATAGTGTAAACTATTACTAGTTACATGTATCTGAGAATGCTCATGATTGTTTTCCACCGTGCAACCTGTATCAGGTTGCTTTGTCGGACCTGCATGCTTGAGAGATCCTTCCATCATGTTTAAGTGCATTTAAACAAACAATCAAAGTTCTAAGATAATAAAAATTCTTTAAGTTCCATAATTCTTCACAAGTCCTACGACTGTTGCGATTCATCATCGAGATTTGACAAACAAAGAGATCAGCACAGTCGCAAAAATTGAGATGACTCCACCAGCGACAATTGCTAATCCAGTAAAAGTTTCCCACCATCCTTGTGTATCAGGTGGCTTTATCGATCCTGCACGAGAGTTTGATTCTTGTCTGATACGCTCATCTTCATCATCTTTAATTTTTCTTTTCTCATTTTCTATTTTCTTCTTTTCTTCATCGTGTCGGTTTCGAACAGGCAGAAGATCTTTATCATCGAAAAGATTACGCAATGCTTGGTAGCAAGCCTTCCCTTTCGTCTTGTTGATGCAGCCTACCACCAACGATATAGGTTCGAGCGTCATTTCATTGGGCAACAACGTTGGTTCTTTGGCCAAGGATGCCTTCCACTCTTGCATCTTTTTCTCGTTCCCAAGCGTGTCGTTTTTGTGCAAGTCACTTCTGCCTCCATACCATCGTGTGTCTGTCTCGTCCAGAACGGTATTGCTTGCATTTTGACTCGATGGTTGGTTACTTCCACTCACGTTAGCTCCGGCAATACTAGATGCGCTTGCACTTATAGATCCATCTATGGATTCTTCACCATGCTCTAGTCTTTGAAGATTTTCATGATTAATTTTCACCTCCACTGCTCCACCAACGTAGGCTGACGTAACTACGCAATGACCAAAACGATTAAAAAACTTAGTAAATTCTTGCTTGTCATCGTTTGTAAATTCATCAGGTAGTTCCATAACAGCAGACTGAAAATCTCTGGTAAATTCGATATCTTTCGTTTCAAAATTTCCAATGCTTACTTTAAGCAAACGATGCTCGATCAAGGATGACTTTATGGTCTTCCGTTTCTTGCTATCTTTATTCTTCTTCCAACATGCATTGAATCCAAATCTGGGTACCACTTGCGCTTGTTGTAGTAGACGTAAAACACTCGGTGCGAGGTCAAAATTTAGGCCGAGATTCGTCAATCTGGACTCCACTTGCAATTGGCCGCTTTCGAAATCTAAATTGTGTACTCGAGTTTTATTTATTTTGTTAACTTGAGCACAAGCAGGTACTTTAACGCCAAACTTTGTCTCGTCCACGCCTGAAAACTTCGTGATTTGAGCAGCAACTGGCTGGTCCACAATGATGTTGTATCCCTGACCGACAAATTCAGCTATAAGATACCAACAAAACAGATTGCCAACTATCCATAAATCTGAGGTAAGCATGGCTATACGAGACAGGTCAAATTTTATTGCGTTCACTGAATTGTTATTGAACTCCCCACGGAATAGCTAACCACACATGTCATGATTTATACCTGAATCAAATAGAATGCTTCCATTTTTTACTCCAAATTTCTGTTCAAGCATTGCAATTCCATGTTTGGAGATAACTTCGCCGTGCGCGAAACGTATGTCCTCCATCGACACAGAAGCCAATCTCGTTGCATCTGACAAACTGAGAGACTTCATAGTTTTCACAATCTTAAACATTTCATCCATTTCAGAATCTTTGAGATCGTTTTCTTTAACATATTTCATGGCCAGTACTGCCATCGGATCTAAACCTAAAAGGAAATGTTGCTGGTAACACTATACATATAAAGTTTCTCTTTTGGGTCATCTAATTGTGATGATACTTTTCCTTGATCTTAACGAAAATTCGAAAACCTGGTTATTTATATATTTAGAAAATCCCAATCAAGTAAGGAACGCAAATAAGAAACTCTATAGATTTGGAAACGAATAACTCATCAAGATCTAGCTTTTTGGAAATACAACAAGCCCGTACTGACTTGCCGACTAGAATCGTGGTGGAGCCATTAATCGTCACGCGAAGAAAGGGGCATGGTGCTGGCAACAAAAGTACGCGAAATACAAAACAGCTAATACACATGGATGTTCTATAGCTACATGGAAGTGCTGCAGTGCAACATGTAGATGCAGATGTTTTGTTCCCTACCTCCCTTTGCATCGTCACTAAAAGCGTTTGAGAATTTCTCTTCTTCCTCAGACAAAGTTTCAGCAGAAGCGTTTTTAGCCTTAACTTCATGACCTTTGGTTGGCCGATCTTTCTTTGGTCTGGTGAAAGCTGCATTGAAAACCTGTAGTCCAAAACGATCCTCGTTTCGCGTCAGGAGCTCTTCACAAGCGTTATATAAATTCTTAGGTTGCCTCACATTATTTGGAAGAACTGTAAATTCACCATCTTTTTTAAGTTCATGTTCATCCAAGCCATTTTCTATCAATACCACCGGCGCCCTTACTGATAAGATTTCATAAACAATCGATGAGATCACGTCTTTCTTTTCTTGCATGGCTTTTTTCCATTTCTCCACATTTTTATGACCGACAGAGCAGCAAAATGTTATAAGGACGACAAGATTTGAACGTTCAAAATCAATCACCTCGAGTAACTTAATACGTCTCAAACATTGGGCGAGACTGCTGTTATAACCCTTGATGCGATTATCATTAGCGCTCACGGCTAGGAAAACAAGATTCGGATAAACAACTGATTCAGGTAGGGCTGGATGCGTTTTAAAAAATGTTTTGATAGAAACGAAATTGCAAGCTTCTTGATCAACGCCCTCGTTATCGTTGAAACCTGGTGTGTCTACAACACTCAATTTTAAGTCACAAACAGCAAAACTTGGGTCATCAAAGGTAAGAACATATTCGGAAGTTTCTTTGGTCTGCGACGTGGTTTTGCTAGTCATTGCTACTGTAACGCCTTCCCCTGTATCAAGTAAATGGTTAATTGTTGATGATTTTCCGACGCCAGAAACTCCTAGCAACAAAATCATGGCAGACTCAAGCGGACGTTTAATTTTTGCGCTTGAATGTACATTGAAGTAAAGCTTGGCTCTGGGAGGTGGTTCAGAATGTTGATCTAGGTTTTGAAATGAACGTAGTTCTTCTACAAAGGCTTCAGCTGATGTGGGCAAAGGTGATAAGCTGGACTCTGGCAAAAGACGAGAACGTAATTTCTGCAAACTACTAGTCAGCGATGCCATTGTAGTCTTCAATAGTCTTAGCCTAAAGACAAGAATTAAAATCCAAAATTTTATAGTATAATGTTTAAAGCTTTGACAGTCCAAGAAAAAGCTACTTAAGTGCTCCACCACGGTTTAAGAAAGCACCAATTGAAGTACTGCACCTCCATTATTTAATTCTGCACAAAATCCGGCGCTTTTACTGATCAAAACTAGAAAATTCGTACTTAATTTGTCCGTCTATCCATGTTTTTCTCTCTCCGTCAATTAGTGTTGAGACCATGGTTGAGACGTTCCCGTATCGTTTCTGTGTGTGTGTTCGTGTGTCCTTATCCGCGTTTTAGCATAATTGGTCTCTCATAATCCAGTCTGGAGCTATACTAAGCACACATCCGGTAAGCAGGCTGTCCTCTCACGCAACCCACAATCATATAAAAAAAAACTTTAGTCGCTCGTCTGCCAGTGTAGATTGTTTTCATTTACGTCACAAATCGCCATGTTGGTTCAAATTTAAAAGAAAATCCATAAATTTTTTGGAAAGATGATCAGCGGAACTTTGAAGTTGTGCACCAACATGGCAGCTTGACGTCATGGGAAAACCATCTACACCAAACAACACAGACTAGATTTCACGGCTCTTGCAGTCATACTATTAAACTAGTCTCGAAAAGAATACTGATGTGTTCCCGTGGCCTTCTGAGAAATTTCATATTTCGCAAAAGAATCTCCTATATCAGTTTTTGACTAGCTGTACGACGGGCTATGGTTTGTGCTGATAATTCCGTGTTTACTGTTTACCACGAACAATTCTCAGCGATCAGTACATTGTTACGTTATCAAGTCAAAAGTATGCAGCTATCTATAAATGGTATATTCGCAACCTGTGGTATATCGCCGCCGGTCTTACTCGCTTTGCTCAATCATATAGTCAACTTTATGCAGGCACATACGAAGCAAGAACTGCGGTAAACCACAGCCTGCACGTAATGTGGCTTTCTCTCACTCTTCTCTACTGGTTAATAAATAGAATTTATCAAACTAAAGAACTGAAGTTGAACTTAAAAGCGAAATATTTACCTTCGTCTTTCCTTCTACGAAAAAAAGCCCAGAACCATACAGCACACAGAAGCTTCGATGGCGAATCACGCAAGCGCACCTTCAAATTCCAAGAACGCGAGTTCGTATGAGCTACCTAGGAAGTTAAAAAGAAACCGAAACTCAAGACCTGGAAATCAGGAACTTTCTTTTTAACCCTTTGTAGTCCAGCACATCAATACCGCGGCTTCAATTTATGAAAAAATGGTAATCAAAATGGCCGGTTAAAAAAATCTATTCGCAAGCGAAGTCGAGTGAAGGTGTGTTTGGCTCACTTGCATGTCGTTCAGAGTGACTTGAACCCAGTCTTCATGGGATACTCGTGGTTTCCCCATGGTTTTCCTCATAAACTGTGGTTTCCTCCCACAGGAAAAGTTGACGGGAAACCATAGTGTAAAGTTCTACGCGCTAAAGAAATACAGAAGCTGAGCGATGTTAAAAAACTTTTAAAATAGTTGGAATGAATGGCTTTTTATTACAGCACAATACAATATCATGACCAGCCGACACTTTACGCCGGAAAGTAAAGTAAAAACATATTCCGAAGATACAAGACATCTCGAGAATACAATATATTGTTCAAAACAAAACGCAGAGGCTGTAAATTTTCCACTTTATTTCAAAGTCGTCTTCAGGAAACTTTTCTGTCTGAAGATGACTTTCATAGAATAACGTCGAAAATGTACGGTCTCAATCTGCGCCTTGTTTTCAATAATGCAGATGTCTTGCTGTTCGGAATTTGTTTCACAATATTAAAATTAGAACTCATCATCCTTTACGCCTTTTACAATAGAAACTAGGTTGATGAAGTTTGATAGATTATATCCAAGAATTAAAACAAAAGTGAAAAATAGGTACGCATAGCGTACATGTGGGTAGCCTTTGCAAGATTAGTTACGACTAGGACGACCCAAGGATTGCGAGTACATTATAGCAGTTATTGTAAAAAACGGCTACAATCACTGGTCTTGTATAAAACTACATAACGTCTAGTGAAAATCATGCATACTAACAGTTGTCGTGAATTGTGGATGGTGTTGATGTGCTTTCAGAATAGTCATTCCAAAGTAACCGTTTATTGAATGATTGATCAGCTCACCATATGAATTGGGTAATATGGAAGTCGCGTCGCTCTTTTGGTTTAGCGTTGCCAAAAACATTGTTTGTATGAACAAAAACTCTAGTCAAAGCACAGGCTGTTGGGGAAAATGCGAACTTTTACACCTCTCTAGCAAAAAATGCGCTAGTTAAAACTTAGGCGAGATACTGTTATAACAAAGTGGATTTTATTGGTAAGTTAATGTCATGATGTACACTCCATAGACAAATTATCCACATTGTTGTACTTAATATGAATTTCAAAAGACAGAAGTCACGAATAAAACAATGCCTACAAGAGAATAGAAGAATATAGAAAAAGGAGACTAACAGATCACAACAGGACATGTTAGACAGAACATTATTGAGAGAACAAGCAGGAAAGGAGAAAGGTTCCAAGATGGCGGCACACATCAACGTCTTATACATAAAACATGAAGAATGGTTTGAAAGGTAGAAAAAGTGCTTAGAAGTTTTGTAATGCTTTACGTTTTGAAGTTTGATGAAAAGTCACTTGATTAAGCAGCTACTAATTCACTTCGATATTGCCATGCTTTTGCCGTATGATGGTCAATAACAACTTTCATAATTTTGTCATTCGCTGTAGAAGTACAAAGTAGGGAACCACTTGAGTTTAAATAATACGATAACTCTTCAATGCAAAGCTTGTTTCAATAGTTCATTCTTTCGTTCTTCCGTATAATATAACTTGGTCATTAAGGAGCATCGGCAGGTACGATGTAGTGAAATCTTGAAAGGATAGCATGGATTCGGTATGAATGCAGAACTAGCTATAGGTTCCTTGACAATATCCGAATCACGGATAATTAGTCGAGAATAACAGTGCGAGATCATAGATCCAGTAAGAGTTCATAGTTTGTTTGCAAAGTTCATTGGCATTAATGTTACGACGGTTACTTTGTAGGACATAACAGTGGGAGATCATGGATCCAATAAGAGTACTCAGCTTGTTCGCAAGGATGTTTGGTATTAATCTTATCACTGTTCATAAGTCGGACAGAACAGTTGAAAGTCATAAACTCCCCAAGAACACACCAGCAGCTTATTTGCAAGGTTCATTGACAATATCTTGTCACCATTAATTAGTCGGACATAAAAGTGCGAGGTCACAGATTCAATAAGATTGCCATCTTGTGTGCAGGTTGATGGACAATATCTTATCACCGTTATCAGTGCAAAAATCGATTAAGACTGAATGCCTTTTTGTGCCATAAAGATGTCTTTTGACAAATAAGATACCAGAAATGTGTCATTTTGTTGCTTTTGACTACTATGAATGTATCAAGTAGTTTATGTTGCCTTGTTGCAAGGAAAACTCTAGTACTTGCTTGGTATTTGTGACTCCAATAAACAGTTTACAATTCTTCATGAAATACCAGATAACAGCAAAGAGAGGCGAGGATATCGGTAGTTTCGTTGTTGCAGTGTTTTTGAGCAAGTGCATGGCAATGTTGAGATAATTGTAGATAGACGGGCAACTTTTGCCATTGTAGCTGACCTGTGCAAAAATCAAAAATAGTGTTAAAAACGAACGAAAGCGCAACTCGTATTAAATACGCAGGAATTCAATACTAACATCAAATTAGCAGTAACGGTATTATTTACCTTTGAATCATTAATGTCTCGGTCAAGCTTTGACGTGATGTGATTAATTTGGAATATGCCGCGGGAACCTGGAAGAAAAAAATGAATAGGTTAAAAGGAACAGAAAAAGTACAAATAATGAAACATGCTTACCTTTTTAAAAATTAGAGGCAGGCCAATTAGTATTGGCCTGTTATGATCTAACCATGTCAATACTATGGCTACTTCTTTATCATTTTAATAAGTTATGGTTAATCTTGTGACATGTCAACGCTATGCTGGGATGTTATCACTTTCTTATCTCAACAGAAGCCCAAATTGCTTTGTGATCACTAAAGTAAGTTTCAAGAGTACCTGCCTGAACTTCTTCTTCCATCAAATTTGTATATACATGATCAATCAACGT
>JAODVM010462266.1:0-21573 GCA_025400095.1 Phenganax marumi | reverse complement strand
GACGTGCAATGGCGGCCTTCAATTTGGCTTCCAAAATGGCGGCGAAGTTATCGTTCCAGGTGTATTGAGTTCACTGGTACGATCATACCAAATGGGTGAAGATGATGACCGTCGCACAGTAAAGAAGGCTAGTACGAAAGATGAAAATGCTTTCGTAGAATAGAAGATCTACATTAACAGAAGAAAGGTTTTAGGGTTAGGGTTACGGTTAGGTGCCATGATGTTTTAACGTTTGTGTATCCAGTCAAATGAATGATGGTGGAAATCGTTGCCGAGGATTCGTCTCGTCAAAAATGAAAGAAAATCCCCTAGGCACGACGGGATTAGAGTTTGGCGATCTTCAAGTACTTGGTTAAGTGCTCTATTTACCAAGCTAAGCTATGTTAGGGAGCATTTAAAAGCGCGAGCATTTTACAAAGCGAGCATTTTAAACACGCGCTGCAGATGATAGACTGTACGGCTCATGATTACAAGAGTTCTAAAATGTTGTTCTCATAGCCAGATGCTCTTTGAAATATTTCGTACCTTTCTTCATTCCAACAAGATCTGGAGAGTCATCATGAGGATAAAACACCGCAGTAATTTCTCCTTTGCCATCTTGAACGAAGAAAAATGGCTTTGAAAGTTTCTCTTCCAAGTTGTGATCAACAACGTGTTTGATTGGTCGTCCGCCTTGCGTTCGAATAACCCGAGGATGACGTAATTCGAGCTTGGTGACATAACTGTCATTTTCCACCGAGTGATGATCTAACACCTTTAAATTCACCTGAAAACGTTTAAATAAACTAGATGTATAGTTTGATGGTAAATTTATGGTTATTGAGAAAGGTAATATGGAAAGTTAGCTGATAAGTCACTTGGGGTTAGGCTCGGTCGTGCTAGATTATCCAAGACAGCGACTTTCAAGAAGCTTTCAGTCCTGTCGTAGCTCAGGTTTAAAGAAAAACTGTAAATCGAAGAAGTCTCAAGAGTAAACACGGCTGCAAATGGTGAGATTCATTGTCGGTACTTCGCGAAACCTGTCCCGTGTGAACGGGGCTCTGGAATCAAAGTTTCAAATGTGCTGAGACATATATAACCCTAAACATGAAATTCTACAATCATCTATCTCCCTCCCCCTGTCCCTCACCTTTTCAATGTTACATGCCATTTTTCATTAGCGTCAATTCATTTCGTTATACTAGTGGGAAAATCAACATTGATCGGGGAGGGAGAAGGGATGAATATTATACATGAATCTCTGCTTAGGTCGCAGAGTATATGCGTCCCAGCAACTTTTGTATATGATTGTAGGTACCATCGATATGCTACCTATGATTAACACTAGTACAACGCTAGCCAGGGTTACCAGATTAGCCTCTTGGAGGCCATATAACTCGATTTTGGCTTCTTTTTTTTCTTGCTTGGCCTTGAAAAAGGTTTGGCTGTTTGGCTTCTCTTTGGCTTCTTTTCATTTCAATGCAATTGTCAAAGATTTTAATGATTTTTTTATTGAAAAACTAGGTAGGTTCTATGGTAAATGACGTGCGAGGTTGATTTGTAATGTAATTTTCATTGCTTCTGTTGCTAACTACTCAATCGAATCAGTCTCGGAACCAAATAGCCCTGGAAACGAGCTTTCCATTTGGCTTCTTTTTGGCTTCTTGAAAAAGTAATAGCTTGGCCTCTTTTGCTAGAATTTGGCTACTTTTCAATAACATTTTTGGCTCCAAACATGCGCAGAAATCTGGCAACCCTGATTAGCCAACCGCAAACGCGTGGGCGGTAAAGTCATCATAATTGATCGCGATAATTTCAATAGGTTGAGTATTTGCAGACGAACCGATAAAATTTGTCTTTCTTGTAGACATCACCGTGTGATGACAATTCTAGGAGAGTAAAGCCTGTTTTTCACGTGCAATATTTTTCGTTCGAGCGTCTTTGTGTGTTTTTCAAATTGAAAGGAACTGATTAAAAAGTACTTAATCTCGGCCGAAAGCTCGTGAGACAAAGAATATAGGTTCAAATATAGTGAGGCTATGCTATGGAATAGATTACCTAAACAGGCGAAGCAAACGAAATATTTGAGTAGCTTTAAAAACTGGATAAAATAATGTAGAAACCTTAGGGTGCTGAGGAAGACGTGGTTAAAGTTTATTCATTCATTCATGTATTAGTCGCTTCAAACGGAAGAAACGCTAGTGGAAAGTAGGCTCAAGAGGAATCTCCTGTTTCCACGGTATTCCTGGTCATGGTTGAGTTAGTCTACCGTCGATATTGTACATTTCCACCGGATACAGGATGATTTTAAAGTGTTGTGTCTCAAGATGTCTGCGATGTGACATATTGCACGTCGAATCTGTGCCGGACGGACGTAGTGCTTAGTAAATACAGACGTTCTTTACATTTTCACTTCAAACACTGAGCTTTATTCAAAACTTTAACATGTTGTTTTCTTTTTAAAATTAAACAAACTCAGTGAAACACAAGGTCTTGAAAAAACATACTATACAAGGATGGAAAGCTGTTTTGTTATAACCGAACTGAAAGGGATTATTCATGCCGAAACATGTCAAAATAACCGAACGGATGAAACCATTTATTTCTTTTGAATAATGTTCGAAAATCATTTATCTCGTTTATATGCTTATGGTTTTCGAAAGTGAAACTAATAGAACTTACCAATAATGACGCTTCATAGCATATTTAACTACAACATGGTTTGCCTGCATGCTGGCATAACTGCTTGATAATTCTTGCAAAGCATTCTGGTTTCAGTAGGTAAATAATGCAATGAAACGTCATAATGTGCACAAGAGACATAATTATTCGAGTTAAACTTAAAACACGTTCTTTTTCTTATTAAGTAGTCCTTTAGTATTGCATGTGGCTCTAGAATTTCGAAACTTGCTTTTGGTCTGATCTACTTGACTTTATGGTTTGCAAGATCATGGAAATGAAGCTGTAGTGAACTCTGTTGAGTTCTTACGAGTGCATTTCTTGTATGTACATTTAATTTACCAGGTGAAGCGCAAAAATTTCCGGATCTCCATGTTAAAAACTTAAACAGATAAAAGATTTAAAAACGCATACTTTGTAGAAACAAGTAATGCAGTAGTGTCCGAGGTATAGTCGATGGGCATGAAAAATTCATAAATCTGTTCGAGGAAAAGTTATCAAACAAGGTTTTTTTACAATTTTTTCAGGGTACAAGAACACGAAAAATGAACAATCACAATAGGCTTTCGGCTCTAATGCTAGGTTACTTTGTGTACACACAATGCAAAACTATTCATAATTTGAATCTTTACAAGACTTTACAAGACTTTGCAAGTTTACTTGTTTTAGGATGCTCTTTTAAGCTGTGATGGTGGATTCCATTTTTGTTGTCTATAGATCAATATTTGGGCGACAACTGGAATTGCCCAAAATTGCAAAAAACTCTTTTACGGACTTCTAAGAGAAACTTTCAGGAAATATATAATTTACAAAGTATTTCGACAAGTATTAACACTGCAACATCCTGTCGATTTCAAATGACTGTATTTCCTATAACTGTAAATCAAGTTCAAAAATGAAAATTGAAAAATTATACCAAATGACTTGGAAATGTGATGACCATTTATGCTGTAGAAATTGTTGATCACTGGCCTACCGAAGGACGTGTTTTGGCACATCTTTCAAACTTGGGCGCCCCGATGCGATATTAGTGGAACGATTCGAACTTTTGCGACTAGACTTTACCCTTGAAAAATTTTGTGTTCGTTGCTTATTTCAATCAGACAAGATCAATTTTTTTTGATCCGATAGTCTTTTAGTTTTTTTAGCAAAACTCGGAAGACCTTTACTAAAAATCACGTCCAGCAGAAGTTGTGCTCTAAAATCCGCCCAGTCCTTACCGACACATCTAAGATTACAACGTCCGACTTTTCCAGAACGAAACTCGCGCAAATCAGCCAGCTAAACAATTTAATACCACAATTAAGTCATTTGCAGTTAGGTCGGACAAATGAAAAGTTCCTTCCTTTGAAACAAATGCAACTGTTGGTAGAAACAGCCAAGTAATTTTTCGAGCACTCGCTCCAATACTCTGGTACAAAATTAGCATATAATGTGCATGTCACGCACACTTTCATGTTCAAACTTATAGATCTTTGAATTAAATCATTTGTCACTCCATGCCGCCCACAGAAATTTCAGTATAATGCAAAAACTACAAGCACAAACAAAGTTTGTTGTGGACCAAACGAAATGCGCCATTAATAAATTGTAAAACGGACCATGCATTTACATTTTTATTTCCGCATGCTTTTAAGCTGTGATGATGTATTCCATTTTTGTTGTCTATAGGTCAATATTTGGACGGCAACTGGAATTTCCCATTTTTCATAGCAAATTTGTGAACGAAAACTTGGTATAATTTGTTACTGTCATGCTCATAGAAAACTTAAAGTTATATGGTTAAATATAATCTTAACAGTTAACAACACATATATTGACCACTTGTCATGTAGCCTCGGTGTGTGGCATGTTTGTCATGCTATAGAAATTCATGTAGACACAGTATCGAGACATTTTAGCAATTGCCGGTGATTCACTTTGCAAATGTATTCAAAACAGTCAGATATTTGTTTCTTTGCTTGCATGCATTTCATGGCTACTGCCCCACTGTCTCCCACGCACTTTCATATGTCATTTCATATGAAGGAGGTGAAACAACTCGCTTCAAGCAATTTCCAGAGCGATTCAACGCATGAACAGAAAGTATATAAGTCCGCACAGGTTGCTTAGAGATTAAAAATATTGTTGATAATCATTTGAAATGACCGCTTAGATTAACTTTTAAAGCTCATTAGTCTTGTTTTATTTGTACTCGAATCAATGAGATTAAAAATATTTTCTAATAATAACCGGTGTCACAGCAAGTTGCATGTGTTTTCCCGTGAACTGGGTTTCCCCTCAAAACAAAGTTTCTTATGACAACCAAAACAAATACCCCGCGAGCTCTTGTTATTGCTCTAACTGCACGAGATTCACAATTTCTCTATATGCTAGCATTTCATATACTTTATTTGCAGATTGATACGCGCCGCCCTTGCCGCCAAAATCAAATTAGCTGAAGTATTTTACAACAAACAGTGTACAATATGTAATATTATATGTAAAAAACAATAATGTATGAGGTATCAAGTCTATAATACTATTGGGAAATGAGTACTGATTTTTCTTAATGTTTATAGCTTTTGCAGAAACATAGTTTATGTAATCCTCATCATTATACATAAAGTTGATAGTTAATAATAAGCCTGAATGATTTTTGAGCAGTAAACGTAAGGGAAACGCTTTACTTTGCTATGCTCGTTTATGAACACCCGGCGTACCTATCGGCTATCTTTCCGGCAACGAAAGGGAACTTTGCTGCGAGGGGGAACTATTGATTTGAAAAGAAAAAAAAATTCCACGGGAACATCAACATTCTTCAGATTTCAAGGTCAGTTTCCATGTTATCAAGTCATATTATACTACTTCGGCCTATAAATCGTGTTACCATAGCGGGAAAACAGCTGTTGCCCTGAATAGGCATGTAATGTTTGTTCGCCTTCATAGATTTTGTAAAACAAATCTCTCTTTAAAATTCATATTGCAAATATCATGCGTGAAAGTCTTTTTCATGGTCAAATGTTGCTGAAAATTGAAATACTGCGATTCTCTATTGAAGATCGTAAGAACGACATTTGTTCATAGCTGTTCACGTCAGCTGTGCAGATATACTTAAATGAAGCTACTCCAATGGAACTCCATAATAAACTCTCAAGTGCTAAAGTAGCGAAAGTCCGATACAATTAAAGAACGTAAAGTAATATTGGCAAAAAGTTACATGTTTTCATGCACCGAGCTTGCATCTGCTGAGATGTAGCAACGTGACAGTCTCAGTAATGACTAATTCAATCGCACGTTCGATATGCAAATGCATAACTGTATGCAATACACACATACACTAGAAACTCCACTAGCTACCTACAATATACAAGTCATTCCATAATATGTATCTTATAGCATGCATCTACTTTTCACCACTTACCTGAACGTTGATTCTGAAGTTCAACTCTTTGGTCGACCTTTCTCCACGATGCGTATGGACTTCCAGATCATAGTTATAACTGCATTTCATACCAGGAAATATCTTCAAATGGGTCAGAGCATCTGCAACATAACATTGAACAAAAACTTGTATACAGATGGCCAACACATTTAGATACATATTTGTGTATGGCAATGAAACGTATGGATCTCAGGGGCTAGTGCATCTCCTTAGAGTTGTTAGTTACAATGATTAGCAAATCAAGTGCGGATTAGCAAGTCTCGAAAGCAACAGGGCGTATTGTTCCTGTATATACTTCCCCTTTGAATTGTCATGCATTCAAGGAAGTCAGGTTTCCAGGGTTTTGACGTATTACCAAAAATCCAAGCTCATTGAGGCAGCAGATTTCAGCTCGTGAAATTAACAGAACTACCGACTCTTTGGATTGTGATCTGCTAGGTAGGTAAAATGATAAAGTATACAATATACAATAAAGTATAAGACAAAGAAATGATAAATAAAGTTTTTTTCGGCCACTCGAGTTCCACAATTTGAAGATAGATATATATGTCAGTAGAGGAACTTGAGTGTGCAACTTTTTATCTTGTGTCTTGCATGCGCGCGTTTTGACAATGAAAGAATGCTAAGAATCACAAAACATTCTATAAGGGGGTATGGCAATAAAAGCTAGCATTCTGAAAGTACTTGTATATATGTGCATGCTAAAGTGAGTTCGTTATTTCCATAACTTATAGTTTACTTTCAGATATATCTCAAGTCAGTTTTGAAGAATTTGTTGCTTACTTTAGCAGATCACTATTAGTATGTAGTGTGCTTTATCATATCTCTGACGTCGATAATTCTGCTGAGGTGTAATAGAATTTTCGTACATGTCTTGTCACTCAATTTGAGAGCAGAACCAGAAGGATATGTGCATGGAGCCGATGAAAACGCTATTTTCTTTACGTTTTGTCAAATTGTTTTCGGTATTCACAAAAATTATCAGATTATCGCTAAGACATATAACTGACGTAAATGCAGTTGAAAGTCCACGGTATATTGTGCACAATGTAGCAAAATAGAATGTCTGCATGTATATATCCATGCAGATTAGGTTAATCTACATTGTGTAAAGTTCTGCGGTGAAGCCTGTTCGATCAAGTTTCCACAATTTACAAGGTTAAGGAGAATTTACCATGATTTATGCATGCACCCGCTGTTTGGACTCTGGCGTTTAGACCTGTCATATAAAACTTACTTTGATATTTGACCAGGTTTCAGTTACTAACCAAACAAAGGAGCAGCATGAATAAATCATAAAAGCAATATTCGAAAACTTAGGTATATTGATATGCCAGTAAAGTCCCAAGCAACAACTATACAAAGACTTAATAGCATCTAACTCTTTACTCCTACTTATTGAATATTGTGTCTTTCGGGTTATTTAGAATCATTTGTACGTAGTCAGTTTGAGACAAAAACACAATCCGAACCGCTTTCTTGCGTACGGAACGCGCTATGATTTTTACAACGGTATGATGTGCGTTTTTGGCTTCGCTTTCTTTCCTAATTTGGTTGTGAAATTGTCTTGACATGCTACAGAATCAGTGGTCTATATCCGGCAGATTCGCCGCAGTTCTCAGCAAACAAAAAGTTGCAGGCAAGATCGGAAACCTGCGTATTGCATGCATCGGTGAAAACACACTTGCGTTTGCAAAGACGCGCTCTGACGGGCTATTGTGAGAAGTTTCTGCAGCGCCAAAATTTAAAGCTAACTTTCAAAAATCAACGCACAAATTGCTTAAAGAAACGATTTTGACTAAAACAAAAAATTATGTAACCTAAAATGTAGTGATCATAAAACATCTTGTATTTCAACACACTTTTTACGTTTTAGAAGTAATTATAAATATTCAATTCACTATTTAGTTTTTCAATTTTAAAGTCAAGTATTTCATATGTCGTAGTCAGCCATTCCAAATAGCTAATTAGTTTCCTGTGCCGCATCCTTGTAGCAAGAACAAAAAATTCTTTTACGGATTTCTAAGAGAAACTTTCAGAATATAGGTAATTTGACAAAATATTTCGACAAGCATTAACACTGCAACATCCTGTCGACTTCAAATGACTGTATTTCCTGGAACTAAATCAATCTCAAAAATGAAAATTGAAGAATTATACCAAATGATTTGGAAATGTCATGTCCATTTATGCTGAAGGATGTGTTTTGGCACATCTTTCAAACTTGGGCGCCCCGATGCGATATTAGTGGAACGATTCGAACTTTTGCGACTAGATTTTACCCTTTCCTTTTTGAAGGATTTTATGTTTGTTGCTTATTTCAATCAGAAAAGATCAATAATTTTTGATCCGATAGTCTTTCAGTCTTTTAATAGCAAAACTGGGAAAGGCTGACTAAAAATCACGTGCAGCCGAAGTTGTGCTTTAAAATCTGCCCAGTCCTTGCCGACAAAGTCTAAAACGTCCGACTTTTCCAGAACGAAACTCGCGCAAATCAGCCAGCTAAACAATTTAATACCACAATTAAGTTATTTGCAGTTACGTCGGACAAATGAAAAGTTCTTCCATTGAAACGAACTTAACTGTTGGTAAAAGCAGCCAAATAATTTTCCGAGCACTCGCTCCAATACTCTAGTACAAAATTAGCGTACAATGTGCATGTCACGCACATTTTCATTTTCAAACTTATAGCTAGATCTTTTTAATTAAATCATTTATCATTCCATGCCGCCCACAGAAAGTTCAGTATTATGCAAAAACTGCAAGCAAAAACAAAGTTTGTTGTGGACCAAACGAAATGTGCCATTAACAAATTGTAAAACCGACCATGCATTTGCATTTTTATTTCCGCATGCGTTTAATACAATGTCAGGGCCTATCAGATGGGGGGAGGGACGGTTATAGATACCATAAGTAATTGCCAAGTCCAAACACATATGATAATTGTAGGCAGAGCTTTGTTTGTTCAACAACTGGTGCTGTCGTTGTGATAGCCACTGTAAACTTGTTGAAATTTTTCGATTTGCTCGAAATTTTGAGAAAAATTTAACATTAGGCCTGTTTTCCACTAGGCGGAATTTTTCGAGCGAAAAATAAATCTAGCAAACGTGATTGGCTAGCAAAATTATTCCCCGCGAAAAAGTCCAAAGGAAGCCAATCATGTCGCTAGATTTATTTTTCGCTCGAAACAATTCGCGTAGTGGAAAACCGCCTTTAGACCCGAACGATTCAACGAATAGGCAAAAACATTTTCATATTCAATGAAGTAACTTTGTACAATATTCAATAACAGTGTCAACGATACCACGTAACTTACATCGTTCAACGACCAAAACTATAGTCAGGTTTCACTGGTTCAAATGGTAAAAGACTTTCTATTAGTATATGGCATTAGCTACGGCATATGTTTAAAATGGACGCTTTGCTCGCGTGGGCAAAGCGCCAGCAGTGGAAGATTCACTTAAGCTTGTGTCAGCTTCGCCGATTTCTGTCTCAATGACATTGCCATACAAATCGGCAAGTGTTACCTGGTCCAGAAACGCAGGTTTGTGTGGATGTAAATCATTGCAGGTTTCTGATGAGGGATCACGTCATTGAAAATCGACAGGTGTAACATGTAATTTGCCGATTTGTGTCGCAACCCCCATGTTACCAGAACTTCGCTCTATCGCATGAAACACTAGGTTACCAAAACTCCCTTTGGCAAACGTGGAGACAAGTCTTACCCCTTGATCGAATTGCCCTATGCGACGACACTTAGTCTAGCTGTCGAAGGAAATCGGTAGGTGTATCAGTTCGTTCAATTTGTTTCACACTCGCATTGCGACACAAATTGGCGAAACAAATCGATCACTGTAGCACAAGCTTCAGATCTTTAATATCCGCCTTTAGATTGAGAACACTTCGGTAACAAAACTCTTATTTTAACTTTTCACTAGATCGTCAAACAAAAGTACATTCTAACAACGCGACAAACATATCAAATTAATTGAATAGCAAAAAAACTGTGGGCAGTCAGTGCTCATAATGAAACTCGTTCTGATTTACCTCGGGATATTGGTATTCATTCAAGAGAATGTCAGCGGTTGGCGACGCAGGCGTCGTAGAAATCCTCCGCCGCCACCACCCCCACGAAATTGTGTACCAAGTGAATGGTCTCAATGGAGCGGGTGCTCTCATCAGTGTGGCAACGCTGGGACCCAGACTCGCTCGAGAGGGAAAAGTGTAACAGAATGTTGTGGAGGGAGGTGTCCGTACCAGTTCTCTGAGACAAGACCGTGCAATAGAAACGCATGTCGAAATGGAGGAAGACCCACTCATGGACGTTGCACTTGCAGCCCGGGATGGACCGGCACGTGTTGTGAAAGGGGTAAGCTTACGTTCCCTCGGACTCGTTAGATCTTCTGGCGTTAAGACAAATACGTATATTTTGGAAACAGTATATGAACATAGCTGTACTGGCTGTTGGTTATTACGATGACGAAGTCCCCTCTCAGACCTTGCACCTGGTGTTTTGAGAAGACAAACATAGAAACTGATGCATTCTAAAACTTATTAAAACGCGTAGAAAATACTAAGAAAGGAAGGTGACGAGACGGCAGAAAACGTTTTAATTTCTCCTTTGCTTGCACTACAAATTTTGGCCAAATCCTTCACTTTTGAAAAACCGGACGCTTACACGTAGGCCCGAAACCACTGACGGTCCATCATTCACAGAAAGAGGTTTGTACATGCACCACTGACAGTGAACACACACAAATATCATTTCCAAACAACGTAAATAATTCAAAAGTATTGTAGCCTCGTATGAAATCAACTGAAGTGTCACAAGTCGCTCAAATCGTTTTGATTGCTTCAAACGTTTCTTGCACTTATGTATTTCAGATGTCAATGAATGTCAAAGGACACCATCTCCATGTGCTCACAAATGTCACAATGTCCCAGGGAGTTTCACATGTAGCTGCCATAATTGTTACACAAAAGTTGGCAATGGGTGTGATCTCCGACAGTGCTTGATTGGAGGTGCATGTTACAGCTATGGTACTCTTAATCCTGGAAACCCGTGTCAGGTATTATATGAAGTATTACCTGATATAGTGACTGTATACTTTTAATAATGAACCTCTACCAGCAAGGAGATTGGAAGGTAACTTTGCCGCCATCTTCAATGGCTACCGTGCTTCGACATTTCATTCCTTTCTAGCGCATGTTTAGAAGTTGAAATGACTAAATAAGGACAAGATTAAACGCCGAATACATATAATAGTACCTGCACCTTAGTATAAAACAAATTTCAGAGTGGTGGAAAAATTAAAAGGTGTTTTTTCGGAGTTGAAAAGTGACGCATCAGCACGTTCAATTTTTGTCATTTGGTTGAAAACAAAACTGTTAGCCTGCGAGATTTTGCCGCTACTAAATGCTAACAAGTCCAGGAAGTACAGAAAAACAATTTTTTGTTTCAGTGAATCAGTGCTAATTTGGCTTCATTCAATCACATAGCCTCGTAAGTGAAGTGATCGTTCCAGAGTGAATTGATCAATCGGACCACTTAGTTAATAAACTTTTGTAAACATTCGTGCTTGACTTATTGATCACATATCCTTAGATCAATAATTAAAGTTTAATGAACGAGGGATGAACACGATATGAATATTTTTGATAGGATTGTCAAAAAAGTCGAGAACAGGTGTGGACCAATAACAATGCGCTGTCTTGCAGTGACGGCAACTTGTGTACGAGAAATGATCGTTGCGTGAACGGCGTGTGCCGAGGAACTCCGTTCACGTGCAGGTCATGTGAAAGCTGTGATGGAAAGACTTGCAAGATCAAACCTGGTTTCTGTGTTATTGATGGAAAATGTTATTCCAACGGAAACTTACGACCTGGAAAACCTTGTCAGGTAAGCAATCATCAAAGTTGAGAACTTACTCACGTAACCAATAAGGTTCCCACACTATATCCGGAATTCGTTTCAAGATTGTACTCTCTCAGTCTCTAATAATCAATTTCAATTTGTCCTGCAATGATTTGCTTTGTACTACTTGAATTCTGTTTTCAAAGCAGAAACATCTTAGCTCAAACATTACAAAACGTTTCTGCACGTCTGCATACATGCCTATTAACTTCACAAATCTCGACTTCACTGAAGAAGACGGGATTTGTTGAAAAATGGCTCTAGTTTTCAAAAGAAAGAGTTAAGAAATATGATTTCAAATTTTACGTTTAAGTGATGGTTTACTAAATAGACCAACCCGCTTTTTGCACAACCGACCCCAGAAAAATATTTTCAATGCAACAGTTATATTTCTAGCAATGTAACAGCAACAATCCAACAAGATGGACGGCAAACAACAACCTCAAATGTAGCGACGGCAATGTGAAGACGAGAAACGATCGTTGTACAAACGGAGAATGTCACGGTCAGCCGTTCACGTGTTTATCATGCCAAGACCACCACAAAGACGCGTGCAGACTTAGGTCTGGACACTGCATCATCAAGCAAAACAACGTAAACACGTGTTTTGGCGCAAACGTAGCAAAACCAGGAAATCCATGTCAGGTAAAATAGGAACTTTTCTAGTCGTGTATATGTTATTTTTTCAAGTGTTATCACTGAGAACATCATCAATTAAAAATTAATGAAGCAAAAACAACAGATTCTTGTCTTTGATGTCACCGTTATAGTATATGGTCTACAGAAAATTCATAGTATCACACTGGCACTAGTTTTCGTGCTATTTCCTTCTAATTACATTACTACATGATTTACGTCACAGTTAATCCTGACATGTAACCATACATACGTACTCACATAAATACATACACATATGGGATAAAATGAAACGTCCCTTTTCTACTATTGTAAAAAGTTGACTTGCTTATTGTTTGCACGCTTCAATTCCAGTGGTGTAGTCCAAGTGTAAGTACGTCAGCATGGACAAACAGAAATGGGATCACTTGCGACGATGGACAAAAATGTACGAGATCAGATCGGTGTCAAAATGGTCAATGTGGAGGAACCAGTTTTAAGTGCAACTCACTTTGTCAATACTGTGATGGAAATGGATGTAGTCTTCATACTGGGTTTGGATTCCTGGCGGGGAAGTGCACTTGTAAAATAGCAGGTAGCAGAACGACGGAAAGTTCTCAAATTTTATTAGGAAGAGGAGGAGGAAGATCATACTTTTACACTCTGTACCACAATCTTATCATTCCACACTACTACGCTGGTTGTTGGAATGGTGGATAGCGCTAGCCATTTGATATTTATTTTTTGTAGCCTTCGTGAACTTTTTCCATTGATCGTTATAACATAACACTATGGTTGATATCTACAGATTAAAGTCTCCAACATTTATATTGTTGACCAAAATAGAAGTCTCAACATTTTTTTCCAATTTCGTGAACGTTGAAAATTTAACTATCCAATGGACAGCGCTATCCAACTGTCGAACAACCGGTCCCAGATGCTTTCTCCGTCAAAAAAGGAACTTTTAAAAATTGGCTTGATAAATAGGTTTACTCATCTGTACAATCGACTGCTTTGCACCATACAAAATTAGAAAGATTTCACTCACCACAAATCATTTTCAAGATGTCATGCGAAAGACTTTTGTTCAATAGTATGATTTACAAACTAAATTTGCTCAAAGGTGCAACTTAAATGTTTTCCTTTAATACCAGGTAAAGACTACAGCCATCAACAACTAAACCCAAGCAATGAATGCCAGTGGTGTGACTTGTACGACAAATCTTCCAAATCAAGTTCAGTTTGGAGTAATAGACCTTCAGTTTCTTGTAATGACGGAAACGACTGCACTAAACAAGATCTCTGTCAAAATGGAAGATGTGTTGGTCAAGCGTATAGCTGTCGATCATCGTATGAGCAGTCCAGTTGTATTCAGAGATCTGTGTGCCTTGGTGACGGGAACTGTAAGGATATAATGAGAAGTAAAGGTACAATATGTCGGGCAGCCAAGGACCAGTGTGATCAACCTGAAAGGCAAGTTCTAGCTGCAGTGAGTTTTCATCATACAATGAAAAAAGTCAATAGTGTAGGTATCGTGGCAATGCTCTTTTGGTTGTTCACTATACTGACAAAGAGCAATTGGCTCTTTACTCCCGATGATAAATTAAGGATATAATACAAGCTAGATTTGCAGCACTTTTTGGAAGCTACTAAGCATAAATAAAGCGGTATTAGACATGCTTGACTGTGGCAAAGCGATACTACGGTATTCCATAGAAATACGATTGAAACAGGGACAGTGATGAAACAAAAAAGAAAATTACACAAATTTTATAT
The DNA here is from genome assembly GCA_025400095.1 of Phenganax marumi. Lineage (NCBI taxonomy): Eukaryota > Metazoa > Cnidaria > Anthozoa > Malacalcyonacea > Clavulariidae > Phenganax > Phenganax marumi. Next base: position 7,186 of record JAODVM010462266.1, on the reverse strand, counting down.
TTTTTTCCTGACAGGTGCAATGGTATCCTAGGAACATGTCCACCAGTCACTGTTGGCGTAATCAAACTCCAAGCAGGTCAAACGTCCTTGACATTTTCCAACTTTGCAAGTTCTGTGTCATTCCAATCCATCACAGACAAAGTGTATCTAAAATTAACCGGATTTTCTGTCACTTGCGGTACTCTCGCTATAAAATGGTCTTTATTGACGTCAAAGGACAGTTGCGCCCTAGGTAACAATCCGAAAACTCTTTCCAACACGAAGAACCAAGTTTTGAATGGACTAACTCTACAAAATGGTGAAACCTACAAAGTGGTTGCACAAGCTTACGACATTCGTGGACAGGCTGGGCGACCCGTGTGCAGCAACGTGGTCACCATAGATACTAGTAAACCGTCAGGAGGTTGGGTTCGAGACGGAGTTGACATAAAAGACGTTCAATTTCAATCCAGTAAAACTGTCAGTGCGACTTGGGGAGGCTTCAAAACAACTCACGGAATAGCAAAATACGAAGTAGCTGTCTATCATCGATCAGCCAGTAAAGATATTGTACTCCAGTCTTTCACAAATGTCAATCTTAAAGTTTCATTTACCAAATCATTCACAGCAATTGCTGATGGTAATCAAATCATTACAAAAGTAAGAGCATATACAAAGGCGGGTCTTTATTCAGAAATTTCAAGCAATGGTGTAATAGTCGACACATCGAATCCCAAACCAGGCATTGTCTCAGACGGGCAAGTGCTTCCTGATCTCAAGAATGCGAACTGGACCACGACCTATGACGCCAGATGGACTTCATTTACGGATCCTCATACACCAATTGTTGAGTATAAACTGGGAGTGAAGCGAAAAAATGGCGGCTTAGTTTCGTCTGGTTTAATGTCGTTAGGTTTAAAACAATCTGGCCAAGTTACTGGCTTAAATCTGGCTTCAGGAATTGAATACTGTGCTGTAGTTGAAGGAGTTAACGCCGCAGGTCTGCGATCCCAGGCTACTTCAAACTGCCTCCTGATAGACCATGATGCTCCACAACCTGGGATAGTCAACGATGGTACTTCGGAAGACATCGACTACCAGTCGGGAAACACTGCATTCCACGGCAATTGGAAAGGATTCAGTGATGGGCAACAAGGAAGTGGTCTTGCTGAGTACAAGTACAAGATAACTGATAAAAGCAATAAAGATGTGACTTCATGGGTTTCCTCTGGACTTCAAACCAAAATCACCGCTACTGGATTACACTTGAAAAATGGTGAAACATATTACCTTACAGTACGAGCAATTGATAAAGTTGGACTTCATAAAGATGTCAGATCAGACGGAGTCTTCATTGATACAAGTCATCCAGTGTACACAGGCAGCGTTAGTATCCAGGGAGAGATGGCTCAGGAGAATGGTGGGACCGTGGTGTATATTGCAGATAAAGATTCCATTACAGTTTCTTGGCCTCAGTTTATAGATGAGCATAGCGGAATGAAGAAATATCAGTGGAGTATAGTTGAAAAGAATGTTCAGCCAACATCTTGGAAAGATGTCCCAGGAGTAAATCTTGCTACCACAGCTGTGTTCAGGTAGGATTTCAAGAAAATATGATTCCTGAATTTTTCTGTATAACTAGGAAACTAGTGTAGGTACCAGCTGCTTTTCATTTGAACCAACAGACATTCCACCACTAAAACATTGTGTTGTAATTAATGGTTGTGTCTAGGTAAGAGATTTAGTAGACAAGAACAAACAAGTCTCACTTTTCTATTCTACCCGTTCGACCTGTGTTAGTAATTTGTTTTGTTGTATTACAGATCTCTTTCGCTAACAAACAACAAGTATTATCGACTGAGAATACGTGGAATCAACAACGCTGGTCTACACAAGGACATAAGGTCTCCTTTAATTATTCCTTTAAGTTCAGCACCAGATCTCGGTATGGTCTCAGACGGCGACGATGCGTCGACTGATATCGACTACCAAACGAACACCTCCTACATTCATGCGACATGGAAAGGGTTTGACACGACTAGTGTAAAAGTTCGAGCTTACTTCTTTGCTGTTGGTAGTTGCGTGAGAGGAAATTATCACGTGACTGATAACCAGTTTATACCTGTGAAACCGCCCACTGCCACGTCATTTCATTTACAAGGATTAAATCTGGTCAACGGTCAACGATATTGCGTCAAAGTAAAAGCAGAGAATCTAGCTGGCGTTCCAACTTCGCCAGTCTCTTCAGACGGACTTATTGTGGATGTGACACCACCTGATACGAAACGAGCAATGATACTTGATGGCAACGGAGATGATGACATTGATTTTCAGTTCAGTAAAAACGAACTGTCCGCCACGTGGACTGGAATCCAAGATCATGATTCTGGGATACATCATTTCGAGGTAGCTGTTAGTCGAAAGCGAGCTGGTCAACCGGATGTGGCGCCATTTATAGACGTTGGCCTCGCCATGTCTGCAAACATATCTGGTCTAAGTTTGCACAACGATGTGTATTACGTTATAGTGTGTGCTATAAATAATGCTAGACTGAAGTCGTGTTTAGCTTCTGACGGTGTGCTCATTGATCCCACAGTATCAACATCCGGTGTGGTTCATGATGGAATTCTAGAACCAGATATACGTTACCAGTCTTCAACAACAAAAATGAGTGCAAACTGGGAAAAAATCTGGGATCTGGAAAGCAGAGTGGAAAAATTCGAATGGGCGATTGGTGAGGATTATCCGGGATCTGTGTTACCTTTTGTTGACGTTGGACTTCGGACCCACGTGACAAGTGAGAAAGTATTAGCTCTAAGACATGCGCATAACTACACTGTGTACTTACGCATTTACAATAGAGCAGGAGGTGTGCGAGAATTGACTTCAAATGGAATTACGATTGACACAACTCCCCCCTGGCCAAGTGAAATTACATTCCTCTCCTCAGAATGGCGTTTCAACCAGGAAACTGGAATCTACTATTCATCAACTGCTCTTGGGATACACGTGACCTGGAGGGACTTTGAGGAACGCGAGAGTAAAGTATGGTACTACAAGTGGGCAATTGGGACATCGAAATGCGGCACTCAACTTCAGCCCCTTATAAATATCGGTCTTGCTACACGTGCCAATACTACCGGAAGTGATCTTCTGTTTCGTCCTGGAGTGCCCTATTACGTCACTGTAGTCGCACGAAATCGAGCCGACATTGCATCACGCGCGTGTTCGTCACCACTCCTTTTTGACAACACAGCACCAGTGGCTGGCGTCATCTGGGTTACATCACATACGGGAACTGAAAAATCTTATGTCCGTTCTGACGAACATTTGTACTTGAGTTGGTCTGGTTTTGAAGATTTTGAAAGTGGAATTGAAAAATATGAAATTTCATTGCTCCAATCTGGTACACCATTACGAAACTACACTGTACCGACCAATGAAGCCGAACTTGACCTATCACTCAACGTTCTACATTCAGGGAAAACTTACACCGTAATCTTGAATGCCATCAACTTTGCTGGGCTGGGAACCAAAGTTCATTCCAAAAAATTCACAACCGACAACTCGGCGCCATTTTATACCGGAAATGAAGACGATCTACCAAAACGACGTTTTCTTTCTAATCTTAAATCGCTAAAGGTAGTTTGGGAACGTTTTGTAGACTCTGAAAGCCCAGTAGAATTTTACGAAATCGGCGTTGGCAGCCGGTCAATGCAGGATGATATTGAAGCATTTACGAAAACCGGTTTGGGTACAAGCGTCGAGTTTTCCAGTTTAGACCTTAAAGACAATCAAGTGTATTATATTACTGTGAGAGCTAGCAATGCAGCAGGACTTGTTCGAACGTTATTATTAGAGACGGCTGTTGTGGATCAGTCTCCTCCAACTGCACGGAATAGCAGTGTCAAAGATGGAGTTTCGGAAGAAGATATTGACTTCATTTCAGTAAATGATTCCGTATCAGCCAGTTGGGACGATATTGACGATTTAGAAAGTGGTTTAGATATGTTTGAGTATTGTGTAGGCACCACTCCTCACAATTGTCTCATCAAACCCTTCACACTGATCTATCAAAATAGATCATTCAGTTGCCAAGATTGTGAGATCCACGCTGATATGAAAGTGTATTCGAAAATTCGTGCTACAAACGGAGCAGGTTTAGCCTCCATTTTTACATCAGATGGCGTCTATGTGGATTCCAGCCCTCCAGACATAGGGCGCGTATATGATGGCGAAAGATCAGAGATTCCTGACGCGGAAAAGATTGATCGTGATTGGCTACCCTCAGTCACGTGGTTTGGAGCCCAAGACATTCAGAGTGGGCTGAAAGAATGTCAATGGATCATCGAAGAGCATGACGGGATTAATAAGGTCGTCGTTTATGAAAAGACGCTAGGCAAGGCTAACATAACGTATAATATACGCCACACAGAAACAACTGATGTTTTAAATCAATTGAAAACAAATGCGTTATACGTCAATGTCATCCGATGCTCCAATAACGCAGGAATTACTAGTCACCAGTACTCTAACGGTTTTTCATTGGTTCATGAGTGGCCTTTGACGTCATATATTTATGATGGGATTGGAAGCCAGGATGTAGAATATGATGTTATCGGTGAATATATTGGAGCATCGTGGGGTGCATTCTATGGTGATTCAACAGATCCAGTGATAGGGTACGAGTGGGCTGTCGGAACTTTAGGATCACCGGAGGATATCATGGATTTCACAGAGGTAGAACTGGATACTAGAGTGTCAAAATCACTCTCTGACAGTGACATCGAATTGGAGCCTGGAGTGAGATATTACGTCACTGTCCGCGCTACTTCACGAAGTGGAAGAACTAGTAACGAGACTTCAAATGGATTCATTGTGGATAAAACCCCTCCAGCTGAAGGTGTGGTCAACGTGGCTCACAACATTATAGACCAGAATACAAACAAAGTTGATTACATCCTGACTTGGGAAGGTTTTAGTGATTCGGAATCGGGAATTCACTATTATGAAATCTGTCTTGGTTATATCACCAACGTATGCTCGACTATCATTACTACAAGCGATTCAGATACCCAAGCGACCATACAGCATTTCAAAGCAGCTGATTTAGATACCTCCTTTTATGGTATTGTTATAGCAACCAACCGAGCAGGCTTGAAAACAACTGTAAGCTCGGCTGCAATCAAACTTGACTTTACACCTCCTGTTCCTGGGACAGTGATTGACGGTTTAAACACGGACCTAGATTACATCAACGCCACTGTTCCCTTGATTAGCACATGGTCCACGTTCACAGATCAACAGACTGGTATCGAAAGATGTATTTTAACAGCGAGTGAAGAGAACCCGGTTGCACAACTCTCTATGACCACAGTTTTCAAAAAAGCTGTCAATGCAAGTGGATCTATAACTCACGACTTCATTTTAATTCCTGGCTTGCAATATATCTCGACCGTTAAATGCATGAACACTGATGGCTTCAAGTCGTCAGCTTCCTCTAACGGCATCGTAGTAGATGAAACCGCTCCGACTGCTGGCTCAATTTTCTATGGAATTGAGGACAGCTTTGGCATGCGTTACCAGTCTTCCACAAGCTCACTGGAAGTGCAATGGACACTTGGTCAAGATCTTGAAAGTGGTATCAAGGAATATTTGGTGGCCGTGGGGACTGGTCCGAATCAAGATGACGTGCGCGGGTTCTTTAACGTTGGCAAGGCAACTAATGTCGTTATAGCAAATCTCACTATGAGTTCTGGGTCGACTTATTACGTCACGTTAGAATTTGTAAATAATGCAGATTTGAAGTCACGTGTTTCCTCCAGTGGTATTACAATTGACGAGTCACCGCCAGTTATAACCAAGGTAAATTCATTATTTTTGCCACAGTAAAACCACAAGTTTGTCTACGGTTTGAGATCCTTGTGAGGCCGACAGTCGATACAAACAAACGATCAAATTGTATGTCTTGTCAAAAGTAAAAAGAAAAATTAAGCTTTGAAAGTGTTTATTATTGCTGTAGGCATGCGTAAATAAGATCAAAGAATATAGCTTGTCTGTGCCGGCCTTGGCAAGTCTCAGTGAATACGACCCAACATACGTATTATAATGACCTTGTCCATTGATCCACCAATATCATATATACTCATATCTATTTAGCACCGTACACCACGTCGCCGAACAACATGTACAGGCCTCTTCATAAAAGTACTTTGTTGATTACGTCTACAACATCATTTCTTCCCAATATTTCTTCTCTTTTGAAAACCGACCATATGGGTGTACGAGTTCTTCTTTCTTCAACTAGACATCGCCTTAGCCGAGTTCCCACCGAAAATGCGACACGTGTTTAATTCAAGTTTCCAGCAAACCATGCAAAGGCAGCAAAATAAATTTAGACCTGATAAAATCAACCTAGCAGAGACTTACTGCAGCCGCGTACTCAGGCGCGAGCGACGCTATGATCGGCACGTGCCACTGGGTACGAAGCTAGACTTACATACGTACCGTAAGCAGTTAGAACAAAACGCTTAATTACAAACGACCTCAGTTGAAACAACAGAAGTTGTATAACTACTTATCTTATTTCACTCATTGCAGATTAACCTTGAAACGTCGCGAGCATTGTCGGCATATCTAGGCCCTGGGGACAACTTGAATGGAAACTGGGACGCTTACGATGATGAAAGTGGTATAGACTTCACTGAATACTGTGTTGGTACGACCCCCGGTGGTTGTCAAGCACAAGACATGCAACGTGTTCCTGAAAATCATACCAGCGTCACGTGCTTTGAATGCAAACTACAACATCGATACACATACTTCATCACAATACGAGTTTGGAACAAAGCAGGATTGTTCAGTTTAGCCACGAGTAAGGGAGTAACTGTAGATTTGACCCCACCCACCGTCGGAAAAGTTGTAGTAAATGAAAGATACATGTCTTGTGCAGAATCATGCAGTTTGAGAGCCACATTCAGCGGCTTTGCAGATGAAGAGACGGGGATTAAAGGTTGTGAGTTTAGCGTCAAGACCGCTGACGGACTGACTGTGACTCCACCTAAAGAGACAACCAGTGAAAACTATACTCAGGCTACGAACTTAACACTGACGCACGGTAGAAGTTATAAGGTTACGGTGGCTTGCATTAATACTATTGGCGAGAGAAGTCTAGCTGTCGATTCATCGCCAGTAAAAATTGATAACA
>JAODVM010462155.1:0-21584 GCA_025400095.1 Phenganax marumi | reverse complement strand
CGATCTTCTATCGCGTCCGGGAGAGTCACGGCGGGCGCCGACTGACTCGCGAGTTCACCACCTTTCGGAGGGTCGGCGCGCGATACCGGCGCGGTGAAGAGACGCACCGGCTGCGGCTCTACCGTGCGACCGAGATTGCCGCCGAGCTTCGAAGGATCGGCTTTCGAGCTCGCATCGTGCGCTCGTTCGGCGACCTGGCGCTGGCGCCGCGACAGGCCGGCTTCATCGCTCGCAAGCCCTGACGGCCGTCCTCGGCCGCGGCTTTTGTTCTGGTCGGAATTGGCGCGCTCTGTATCTACCGCCGGCGTGAGGACACGTCTATGGTTTTCGTGGCTGGGCGGCCGTGCCGCCCGAACCGAACGCGACCGGACCTCGCCTGAGCTCGCAGGGGGTAGTGACATGAAGAGCCGAGACGCCGAGGTCCCCGACCTGCGCAGGTACCTGGAAGAGCTCGTCACCGAGCTGAAGGTTCACACCGGCGTCAACACCCGCATCGTCCTGAAGTGCCCCGACGGCTCGTACGCGTTCATCCGGCCGTCGGAGATCCGCTGGGTCGACGCCCTACGCAACTACGTCCGGGTCAACGTCGGCGACAGCCACTACATGGTGCGCCAGCCGATCCACGAGTTCGAGCGCCGGCTGGACGGGAGGTTCGTCCGTATCCACCGCTCGACGATCGTCAACTCGGAGCTGATCCGAGCCGTCACTCGCCGCAAGCACGGCGACTATCTCGTGGAGATGGACTCGGGCGAGCGGCTGAACGTGAGCCGGAGCTACAAGGCGGGGCTCGAGGCGATCCTCGACTCGGCCGGTTCGCTCGCCCTCTCTCCAGCCGTTTGAACGGCCAGCCGTTCAGCGGTTTGAAGAGCCGGCGGCCCCGGCAGATCGCCGGTCGTCACTCGTACTCGCCGGTCGGAGACTGGTCCCGGATCGGGTCGATCTGAGCATTGGCGCTCCCCAGCGGCAGCCCCCTTGCTCCCCACGTGTGCAGCTCGAGCACATGTGCAACCCAAAGATAACGACAGCAAAGGAGTTTTTCGTGCAGAAGAGTTATCGACTCATGGCGCTCGCCCTCGGCGTGGTGCTCCTCTTGGGGCTGCCGATGGCGATGGAGGCGCAGGAGAACACCGGCAACGTGTTCGTCCGGGTGACGGACTCCGAAGGTAGTCCGCTACCGGGCGTCTCGGTGGAGCTCTCCGGCTTCGGCGCCACCCAGGTTCAGGTGACGGGTACCGAAGGCGAGACCCGTTTCGTGAAGCTCGACCCCGGCTCGTGGTCACTCAAAGCGAGCCTCGATGGATTCTCGACCGTCGAGTATCCCGAGATCAGCGTTCGTATCGCCCGCAGCACGAGTATCGAGGTCGAGCTCTCGTCCGCCGTCGAAGAGGTCATCACGGTGACCTCCGAGAGCCCGCTCCTCGATCAGAAGAAGATCGCCGCGGGTGCCACGATCAGTCAGATCGAGCTCGAAAAGATTCCCACGGCGCGTGACCCCTGGTCCGTCCTGTCGCAGACGCCGGGTGTGGTCGTCGACCGCATCAACGTCGGTGGCAACGAGAGCGGCCAGCAGTCCACCTTCCGCGGGCCGGGTCAGTCGGACGACGAGAACGCCTTCCTGGTGGACGGCGTCGAGGTGACGGACATGGCGGCGATCGGGGCCTCTTCGAGCTACTACGACTTCGATCAGTTCACCGAGATGCAGTTCTCGACCGGTGGCACCGACGTCACCAAGGCGGGAGGTGGCGTCTCCGTGAACCTGGTCACCAAGCGCGGAACCAACGAGTTTCGCGGGTCGGCTCGCTTTCTGGTCACGGACTCCAACTCGTTTCTCTTCCTGAAGCAGTCGGGAGCCGACATCGGCACCAACGATCTGGGCACCGGCGGCAGCTTCATCGCCGACGGTAGCGATCCGAACGATCCGCAGCCGAGCTTTATCGGCAACGGCATCAACAAGATCGAGGAGTGGGGCTTCGAGGCTGGTGGCCCGGTCATCGAGGACAAGCTCTGGTTCTGGGGCTCCCACGGTCAGAACGACATCAAGAACCTCACCGGAGGTGAGACCTCGGCCGACGTGCAGGCCGACGACACGATCCTGACCAACACCGCGTTCAAGGTGAACGCCCAGCTCTCCGGCTCGAACTCGGCGACGGGTTCGTGGAACAACGGTGACAAGGAGAAGTTCGGCCGCAACGCCTCACCGACGCGTCCGGCTCCGACGACCTGGAACCAGCGAGGGCCGACGGCGATCATCAAGTTCGAGGACACGCAGGTCGTGAACTCCAACTTCTTCGTCACCGGTGGCTACTCGAAGGTCGACGGCGGCTTCTCGCTGACCTCACAGGCGGTTGCCGCGGCCGGCATCGACAACGCGCCGTTCTCGTTCCGCGACGACAACCGCGTGTGGCAGGGCTCCTTCTGGAGTGGCGGCTCGGCCCGTCCGTCGGAGGAGTTCAAAGCCGACGGCTCGTACTTCTTCAATACCGGCAACGTCAGTCACGAGCTCAAGTTCGGGGCCCGCCTGCGAGAGTTCGATCGCGACAGTGCGTTCGGTTGGTCGAACGACAACTCCTGGGCGATCAGTGTCGGCACCGGCTTCACACAGGCGCGCCTGTTCACGCAGCGCGGTTTCTCGCCGCCGGTGACGCAGGAGTACAGCTCCGCCTGGATCCAGGACACGCTCTCCTCGGGCAACCTGACGGTCAACGCGGGTCTTCGCTACGACCTCCAGGAGGGCTCGAACAATGCGGTCAGCGCGGACGCCAATCCCTGGTTCCCGGCGATTCACCCCGCGGTGAGCTTCAGCGGCGCCGATGCACCGTTCGACTGGACGACCATCTCGCCCCGCATCGGGATCACCTACGCGCTGGGTGACGAGCGGAAGACGCTCTTGCGAGCGAGCTTTTCGCGCTTCCCGGAGCAGCTCGAGACCGACGACATCGATCGTGACAATCCGGCGGGCGCCACCTACCTGACGCTCGACTGGACCGACACCGACGGCAGCGGCGACTTCAACGGCGCCGATTCCGTGACCCTGCCCGACGACACCGTGGTGCCGACCGGCTCGAGCGGTCCCGACGAGGTGCGGGTACGGGCGACGGACGGCTTCGACCTCTCGAACCCGACCGCCCTGTCGAGTCCGAACATCACCGATCCGGGCTTCGACCCCGAGGTGACCGACGAGCTGCTGCTGGGCATCGAGCACGCCCTGCTGCCCGAGTTCGTGATCGGCGCTCAGATCACCTGGCGCAACGTCTCGGACATCAAGGAGCTGCGAGCGTTCGTCTCGGATGCCGACGGCAACCAGCGGCTCGCCCTACGCACCGACTACGTGCCGGACGGCGACCCGATCACGGGTACGCTCCCGGGCGGTCAGCCGTTCTCCGTGCAGCCCTACGCCCTCGACGGAGCGCTGGACTTCGTCGGCGGCCAGCTGCTCACCAACGGCGACCGCGAGCGCGAGTACCTGGGCGCCAACGTCAACTTCACCAAGCGTCTCTCCAACCAGTGGATGTTGCGCGGGTATGTCCAGTTCGGTGAGGCCGAATGGGACGTGCCGGAGAGCCACCTGCAGTTCCAGAGCCCGAACGTATGTGAGGACAACCTCACCTTCGGCTGCGCGGGTCTGGGCGGCGGCAGCATCGACGGCGGCGTCTTCGCCGTGCAGTCGACCGGCTCCGGTGCGAAGGGCGACGTCTGGATCCAGAGTAGCTGGCAGTTCAACGTCAACGGCATGTATCAGGTCGCACCCGATCGCCCATGGGGCTTCAATGTGGCCGCCAACGTCTTCGGACGGGAGGGCTATCCCTTGCCCTACTTCGTCGACGTCGAGGGCTCGGACGGTCAGTCTCGAGACATCCTGGTCGTGAACGAGGTCGACGACTTCCGGGTTGATGACATCTTCACGGTCGACTTTCGGCTCGACAAGGAGTTCGCAGCTTCGGGCAACGTGAGCTTCACGCTCGGCCTGGATGCGTTCAATCTCCTCAACGAGAGCTACACCATGCAGCGTGAGCGCAGTCTCAGCACCGGTAGCGCCGATTACCTGCGCGAGACTCTGAGTCCGCGGATCTGGCGACTGAGCGCGCGCTTGAACTGGAAGTAGCCCTGTCGAGCTCTGTGTTCGGCTGAGCTCTCGGGCACGGCCGGAGGACTCCTTCGCCTCCGGTCGTGCCCTTCGTTCTTTTTCTGGCCGAGGGAATGATCCGGGGCAGCTCCACCCTCCTACGGGTGGGGCTACCCATGTATACGGCATCCAGCGTGTCGCTCAACAAGCGCGTACGAGATCGCTACCTGTACGAGCAGCTCGTCGGCTCGGTCGTCGAGATGATCGAGTCGGGCGCGTTGGGCCCGGGCCATCGTCTGCTGGCCGTTCGCAAGTGTGCGAAACAGAACGGAGTCAGCGTCTCGACCGTTCTGATCGCCTATCGCCGGCTCGAGGACCTGGGCCTGGTGGAGGCCCGGCCGCAGTCGGGCTTCTACGTGAAGGCGGACGCGCGACGGCGGCTGGCAGAGCTGGACCTGGCGGACGCCGGCCTGGTGCCCAAGCCGGTGCGGGTCAGCTCGATGGCGTGGGGGGTCTTCAAGCCGGGCTGGGAGCGTCAGCAGATCGAGCTCGGGCACGCGGTGCCGGACGTCGAATTGCTCCCGACCGAGAAGCTCGGACGGCTCCTCGCCGCAACCGTGCGGGCCTTCGGGCAGGAGACCATGCTGATGAAGCCCCAGGGCATCGGCACCCTGCGCTCGGCCATCGCGCGGCGCCTGTTGGAGAGTGGCTTCTCCGCCTCGCCCGAAGAGCTGGTCGTCACCTCGGGCTGCGTCGAGTCGATCGGCCTCTGCCTACGCGCCATCGCACGACCCGGAGACGCGGTGGCGGTGGAGTCGCCGGCCTACTTCGCCGTGCTCAAGGTGCTCGAGAGCCTTCATCTTCGAGCCCTCGAGATCCCGGCGCATCCGGCCGACGGTCTCGACCTCGGCGTCGCCGAGCAGGTCTTTCGCGAGGGCCGGGTGGTGGCGTGCGTCGTGACGCCGAACGGACAGAATCCGACCGGCGCGGTGATGTCCGACGAGGCCAAGGAGGAGCTGGTCTCGTTGTCGAAGCGCTACTCCGTGCCCCTGATCGAGGATGATGCGCAGGGAGACCTCTGCTTCACCTCTCGAAGGCCGCGCTCATTGCGATCGTTCGACAGTGAGGCGGTGGTGCTCCACTGCAGCTCCTTCTCGAAGACGCTGGCTCCCGGCTACCGTGTCGGCTGGATCGCCGCCGGACATCTGCTGGCGGAGATCCTCAGCGCCCGCTTTGCTTCGACCGTCTGCGCGGCTACGCCCAGCCAGTATGCGGTAGCGGCCTACCTGGACAAGGGCGGCATCGATCATCATCTACGCTCGCTGCGCCGACTCCTGCAGGAGAATCTCGTGCGCATGACCGGGCTGGTCGAGGACTCGTTCCCGGCCGGCACCCATGTCGAGGCGCCGCGGGCGGGGACGGTGCTCTGGGTCGGTCTTCCGGAGGGGGTCGACGCGATGGAGCTGCACCGGGTGGCCCTCGAGCGCGGCATCGGACTGACGCCCGGCCCGATATTCTCCGCCGCGGGTCGCTACCGGAGCCATATTCGACTCAGCGGGGCCATGCCCTGGTCCGAGCGCCTGGTCGAGGCGGTCGTAACGATCGGCGAGATGACTTCGGGCCTTCACTCCGGACTTTCGAGACGGTCGATCCTCGACTGGATGGAGGTGCGCCAGGGGCCCTCGCGACCGGCGCCGTAGTCAATGTGTCGCATCGTGAGAGCAGGCGCAGGGATCTCGGGCCCCGGAGGTGTAGGCTCTCCGAGTGAATCCGCCTCGGTACGGAGGACAGAGATGACGCGTCGACGCTCACCCCGGATCTGGTGCACGCTGCTGCTCGCCGTCCTCATCGCCTCCGCCGCCGGTTGGCCTCAAGAGCCGGAGCCGTCCTTCGGCGAGGCCGTAGATGTGCGCGTGGTGAGCATCGACGTCTACGTCACCGACAAGAAGGGGCGCCGCGTCTCGGGTCTCCATCGCGAAGACTTCAGGGTCTACCAGGACGGGCGTCCGGTCGAGGTCGCGAACTTCAGCCGGATGACCGCCGCCGTGCCACGTCCTGCACCCGATGCGGCGGTCGAGCCGCTGGAGATCGCGGACGCCGACGATCCGCTGGCTCTGATCGAAGAGCCCCTGACGGTGGTCATCTACATCGACAACTCCGTGACCACGCCGCCGCACCGGAACCGGGTGCTCGACGATCTCAGGAGGTTCGTGGTCGAGCAGGGTCGGGGGGTCCGCTTCATGGTGGCTTCGTTCAATCCGGGTCTCGAGGTCCTGGTCGAGCCGACGCAGGACACCGAGCTCGTGCTCGCCGCGCTCTCCGAGATCGAGCGGCTGCCGGCTCGTGGCCTGGACGCCATCAACGACCGCCGCCGGGCCATGCATCTGGTCCAGGAGATCTACGACGTCTTCGCCGAGGCGACGCTCAGCGGACAGCCCTCGGGAATCGGTCCCGGCGGCCGCGCGGCGGCGGGTGGCGGCCCGGGCGGCGGCAACGTCCTGAGCCAGGGGGGGCGGGGGCAGGACTTCGATCCCTGCACGGACGGCTGGGAGCAGATGATCGCCGCCGTCGACACCTACTCGCAGACCGCGAGCGATCGCATCGGTAGCTCCCAGTCGGGGCTGCTGGGCCTCGTTCGCTCTCTCGGAGGCGTGGCGGGACGCAAGGCGCTCCTCTACATGAGCGACGGGCTCGAGCAGCGCCCCGGGATCGATCTCTACGCCTTCCTGGGAGAGCTCTGCGGTGAGCGGGAGCGGGAGATGATCACTCATATGACTCGCTGGGACGAGACGCGGCTGCTGGAGGAGCTGGCGGACTACGCCAACGTCCATCGGGTGACCCTCTACGCCCTCGAGACGATGGGCCTGACCAGCCCGTCCTCGGCCTCGGTCGAGTACGCCAGCAAGCGCTATGTGCCCTCGGCGCGGAACGATGCGCTCAGGACCAGCAACCTGCAGAGCTCGCTCTTCATCATGGCCGAGGAGACGGGTGGCCAGGCGTTCTTCAATACCAACTTCCCGGGCGCCGAGCTCGCGCGGATGGCCGAGGACTTCCGGGAGTACTACTCGCTCGGCTTCGTCCCGCCCAACGGCTGGGATGGTCTGACCCATCGCATACGGGTCGAGCTCGATTCCAAAGCGGCCAAGGGGGCGACCGTTCGGTATCGAAAGCGCTACCGTGCCATCCCGGACGACGAGCGGATGGCGGAGCGTACCCTCGCGACTCTGGTGCTCGGCTGGCAGGACAACCCGCTCGGGACCGAGATCCAGATCGGTGAACCGGAGCCGGCGCAGGAGGACACCTGGGAGGTTCCGGTCGAGATCCTGCTGCCTCGAGAGGGCCTTGCGAGTCGCGCCGCGGATCCGGGTGAGAAGCAGCTCGTCAGGGTGGTGATGATCGCCGAGGATGCGCGCAGTCGGCGCACCCCGATGCGCGAGAAGGTGATCCCGATCGTCTACCGGGAGACCGACGGAGCGCTGTCCGAGGAGTCCAGTCGCCTGGTCGTCAAGGTGGAGCTCGAGCCGGGTGTCTACAAGGTCGCGGTCGGGGTCCGGGACGAGCTCAACCAGGTCGCCTCCTATCACCGCCAGACGGTCGAAGTCGCCCCGCCGGAGACCGCGCCGGAGTCCTGACCACCTGAGCCGGACGGCTGACCGGTCGCCGCTGGCTACAATCCACGCATGTGGAAGCCTCCGGAGCGCATTCGGCACGAGCTTCCGGAGCCCGCCTGGCCGAGCGAAGACGAGGCCTCGGCGTCGGTTCTCTTCAGCCCCCTCCGGGTCGGTACGATCGAGCTCGAGGAGCGTACCTGGGTGCCCGCCATGGTGCCCTGGCGAGCGACCGAGGAGGGCTTCGTCACCGAGGAGATCCTGGAGTGGTACGAGCGCTTCGCGCGCGGCCGCCCGGGCGCGCTCGTGGTCGAGGCGACCGGCATACGGGACATTCCGAGCGGGCCGCTGCTACGCATCGGTCACGATCGATTCCTGCCCGGGCTGAACCGCCTGGTCGAGACGGTCCGGCGTGCGAGCGACGGCCACACCCGCCTGCTGATCCAGATCATCGACTTCCTGACCATCCGGCGCCGGCCCGATCCGGCGAAGTTCTTCGGCCGCTATCTGCAGATCGAAGACCGCCATCGGGCGGCCTACGGCGCCGGCTCCGACGAGGAGGTACGCGAGTGGCTGGCGGGGCTTCCCGCCGACCGGCTCGAGGAGGTCCTGAGCGCGATCTCGAGTCTCTGCGCTACGGCTACCGCGAGCGCGTCACCGACACCCATTTACCGCACGTCGCGGAGCTGCCTCGCGTGCTGCCCGGACTCTTCGCCGATGCCGCGTTGCGGGCCCGGCAGGCGGGCTTCGACGGTGTCGAGCTGCACTACGCCCACGCCTACACCATGGCGTCGTTCCTCTCGGCGCTCAACACGCGAGAGGACGGGTACGGCGGTGGGAGGGAGGAGCGCGTGCGCCTGCCGCTCGAGGTCTTCGCCGCGGTGCGCACCACCGTCGGTACCGACTTCACCGTCGGGTGCCGCTACCTGGCCAACGAGTGCATCGCGGGCGGTAGCGGTGTCGAGGACGCCTGCTACTTCGGAACCGAGTTCGCGCGGGCGGGAATGGACTTCCTCTCGCTGTCGCGCGGCGGCAAGTTCGAGGACGCCAAGCAGCCCAAGGTCGGCTGGGCCGCCTATCCCTACACGGGCCCGAGCGGCTACGAGTGCATGCCGACCGCGATCTCGGATGCGCGCGGTCCTTTCGGCAGGAATCTCGAGGCCGTGCGGCGCGTGCGTACGGCGGTTCGGGAGGCGGGCCTCGAGACGCCCGTGGTCGCCGCGGGCGGCATCTCCACCTTCGCCCAGGCCGAGGGGGCGCTGCGCGGTGGCACCGCCGACGCCGTCGCCGCCGCGCGGCAGAGTCTCGCCGATCCGGACTGGTTTCGAAAGATGCGACTCGGTCGCGGTGACGAGGTCCGCCGCTGCGTCTACACGAACTACTGCGAGGGCCTCGATCAGATGCACAAGCAGGTCACCTGCCAGCTCTGGGACCGCGTCGATCTCGACCGGCCGGGGGTCCGAACCTCGAACGACGGCAGGCGGCGGCTGACGGCGCCCGACTGGGAGCCCGAGTCGTAGCCGCGGCTCGCGGCCTCGGGACGAGTAGCCTCATCTTCCCCCGTACTCGTCGAGTAGGATCGTGGCTTCGCACAGCAAGCAGGTGGCGCTCCGGCGCAAGCTGACCGCGAATCCGTCGACCTAGGGTCGTGTCATGTCATGTCTTCGACTTCTACTCGTAACGACGCTGGTCCGGCTCGCGGGGGGTGTGTGCGCTCCGTCCTGACGCTGACAATGGCGTTGATGGCGAGCGTGCTCGCCGCTCAGCCGGCCGAGCACCGCTACCGGATTCCGAGGATCGAGACGGAGATCGAGCTCGACGGACGTCTGGACGAGCCGGCCTGGCAGCAGGCCGTGCTGCTGCAGCCGCGCTATGAGACCGACCCCGGCGAGAACGTGGAAGCGCCGGTCGAGACGGAGTGCCGGTTGTTCTACTCGCCCAGCCACATCTACTACGGCTGCCACGCCTTCGACCCCGAGCCCGAGAAGATTCGGGCGCGCTACTCCGACCGCGACCTCTCGGCTCCGGGCGACGATTCCGTCGGTATCTCCCTGGATCCGTTCGACTCGGGGAACCGCGCCTTCATCTTCGACGTCAACCCGCTCGGCGTGCAGAACGACCGTGTCTACACGGACGCCACGGGACGCTCGGACAGCAGCTGGGACGCGCTGTGGGACTCCGCCGGCAGACTGGTCGACGACGGCTTCGTCGTCGAGGTGGCGATTCCGTTCTCGTCTCTGCGCTTCCCGAAGGGCGGAGAGGAACAGACCTGGCGATTCAACTTCCGGCGCTTCCGCCCGCGCGAGGTCTTTCGGCGAATGGCGATCGTCCCCTTCGACCGACAGAATCCGTGCCGGCTCTGCCAGCACGCTCAGCTCGAGGGCTTCCAGGGGGTGGATCCCGGCCGCAACCTCGAGGTGACTCCGACCCTCACCGGTCAGCAGACCTCAGTGCGCAGCGACTTTCCGGACGGTCCGCTCGACACCGACGACCCCGAGCTCGATGCCGGGCTCAGCGTCCGCTGGGGAGTCACCACCAACCTGCAGCTGAGCGGGACGCTGAACCCGGACTTCTCTCAGGTCGAGGCCGACGTCGGTCAGCTCGACGTCAACGAGCAGTTCGCGCTCTTCTTCCCCGAGCTGCGCCCCTTCTTTCTCGAGGGCTCCGAGTTCTTTCGCACGCCGTCGCGCACGGTGTTCACCCGCACCCTCGCGGACCCCGATTGGGGGCTCAAGCTCACCGGCAAACAGGGGCGAAACGGCATCGGTGCTTTCGTGGTCCGTGACGCTCGGACGAATCTCCTCTTCCCCGGGGTCGAGGGCTCGGACGCGGAGACGCTCGACCAGGAGAACACGACCTCCGTCGTGCGCTATTCGCGCGACGTGGGGAACCGATCGTCGACGGTCGGAATGGTCCTCACCGATCGCCGTGGCGGTGACTACTCGAACAGCCTCGCCGGCGTCGACGCGTTCCTGAGACTCGGCAAGTCCGACAGCCTGGAGGTGCAGCTACTGCACTCGGAGACCGAGTACCCGGACGAGCTGGCGCGCGACTTCGACCAGCCGCTCGGCTCGTTCGACGGCGAAGGCCTGGTGATCGACTACGAGCACGATCCTCGAAACTGGTCGCTCGGAGCCAGCTACCGGGACGTGAGCGACGGCTTTCGTGCCGACTCGGGCTTCATTCGCAGG
This sequence comes from Phenganax marumi, assembly GCA_025400095.1. Classification (NCBI taxonomy): domain Eukaryota; kingdom Metazoa; phylum Cnidaria; class Anthozoa; order Malacalcyonacea; family Clavulariidae; genus Phenganax; species Phenganax marumi. Next base: position 10,722 of record JAODVM010462155.1, on the reverse strand, counting down.
CGGGGCTTTCGGGAGGGTGAGGTCGACTTCGACTACAGCTGGTTCGGCGACGACGACAACTGGTACACGGACTTCGAGGTAGGGGCGGGGTGGGAGCGCTCGGAGACCCAGTCGGGTCTGCTCCTCGAGGAGGAGATCGACGTCTACGCCGGCTTCAACGGCCAGCTCCAGTCGAGCGTCTGGCTGGAGCTCGAGACCGGTGAGCAGACCTTCGAGGGGGTCTTCTTCGACAACGACGCGGTGCGACTGTTCGCCCTCTTCAGCCCGGTCCGCGCCTTCGAGCTCGGCTTCGAGATCGAGGACGGCGACGGCATCGACTTCGAGGAGGTGCGCCCGGGCGACGAGCGCGAGATCGAGATCTGGACTCGCGCCGTGCTCGGCCGCCACTTCAAGGCGGATCTCTTTTTCACCCGGCTGGAGCTCGACGTCGAGGGCGGCAATCTGTTCACCGCCGATCTCACCGAGCTGCGCACGGTCTACCAGATCAACGCCCGCTCGTTCGTGCGACTGATCGCCCAGCACGTCCAGGTGGATCGCACGCCGGAGCTCCACGCGAGCGAGGTCGAGCCCTATACGGACGAGCTCTTCGGCCAGTTCCTCTTCTCGTATCGGCTCAACGCGCGCACCGCGATCTGGGCCGGCTACACGGCCAACTACCTCGACGAGGCCGACACCGGCCTCACCGAGACGGGCAACTCGATCTTCTTCAAGCTGAGCTACGCCTGGCAGCCATAGAATCGGGGGGATGAAGATCGTCGCCGTGGGGGGTGGCCCCGCCAGCCTCTACTTCTCGATTCTGATGAAGCGGCGCTTTCCGGAGTGCGATATCCGGATCCTCGAGCGCAATCGCCCCGACGATACGTTCGGCTTCGGCGTCGTCTTCTCCGACGAGACGCTCTCGAACTTCGAGGAGGCCGACCCGGCGACCTACCGGGCGATCACCGAGAACTTCATCTACTGGCGGGACATCGAGACCTTCTACGGCGGGGAGTGCACGGTCTCGACCGGCCACGGCTTCTCGGCGCTGTCGCGCAAGACACTCCTTCTGTTGCTTCAGGAGCGCTGTCGCGAGCTCGGGGTCGAGATGGAGTTCGAGCGCGAGGTCGACGACCTGGAGGAGTTCGGAGACGCCGACCTCATCCTCGGGTCGGACGGGGTGAAGAGCATGGTTCGCGATCTCCATCGCGATCGCTTCCGGCCGCACCTCGATTGGCGAAGGTGTCGCTTCTGCTGGCTGGGTACGGACAAGCCGCTCGAGGCCTTCACCTTCATCTTCCACGAGAGCGAGCATGGGCTCTTTCAGGTGCACGCCTACCCCTTCGAGGAGGGGCACGGCACCTGGATCGTCGAGTGCCATCAGGACGTCTACGACCGTGCGGGATTCGTGGAGGAGGACGAGCAGGCGACGGTCGCCTTCTGCGAGGAGCTCTTCGCGCCGTGGCTCGATGGGCATCGGCTGCTCGCCAACAAGTCGATCTGGCGTACCTTTCCGACCATCAAGTGCGAGACGTGGCATCACGACAACATCGTGCTCGTGGGCGATGCCGCCCATACCGCGCACTTCTCGATCGGCTCGGGCACCAAGCTGGCGATGGAGGACGCGATGGCGCTGGCCGACGCCTTCGAGGCGCACGGTACCGACGACGTTCCGAAGGTCCTCGCCGCCTACCAGGACGCCCGCTGGGTCGACGTGATCAAGACGCAGAAGGCCGCGCAGACCAGCCTCGAGTGGTTCGAGAACTCGGCGCGCTATATCCGGCAGCCGCCGGTGCAGTTCACCTTCAACCTGATGACGCGCTCGAAGCAGATCACCTACGACAACCTGGCCGAGCGCGATCCCGAGCTGGTCGAGCGTGTCACCGACTGGTACTGGCACGACGTCGGCGGGCCGGCGACGACCGGAGAGACGCCGCCGCCGATGTTCGCGCCCTACAAGGTCGGTCGACTCGAGCTCTCGAATCGGATCGTGGTGAGTCCGATGTGCCAGTACTCCGCGACCGACGGCGTGCCGAGCGATTGGCATCTCGTGCACCTCGGCAGTCGGGCAGTCGGCGGCGCGGGCCTGGTCATCACCGAGATGACCGACGTCACCGCGGAGGGGCGCATCACCCTCGGTTGTACCGGGATGTACAGCGACGAGCACGAGGTGGCGTGGAGGCGGATCGTCGACTTCGTGCACGCCAACACCGAGGCGAAGATCGCCATCCAGCTCGCCCACGCCGGGCGCAAGGGGTCGGTCCACCATCCCTGGGAGGGGCCCGACGTCCCGCTCACCTCAGAGGAGGGGGCCTGGCAGACGGTCGCGCCCTCGGCCATCCCGTTCGAGCCGGACTGGCCGCTTCCGCGGGAGATGGACCGCGCGGATATGGATTCGGTTCGGGACGCCTTCGTGCGCGCCACCGAGCGCTCGGAACGGGCCGGCTTCGACATGATCGAGCTACACCTCGCGCACGGCTACCTGCTGTCTAGCTTCATCTCGCCGCTCTCCAACCACCGAAGCGATGAGTACGGCGGCTCGCTCGAGAATCGCATGCGCTTTCCGCTGGAGGTGGTACGGGCGGTCCGCGAGGCGTGGCCCGAGGCAAAGCCGCTGGCGGCGCGCATCTCGGCCAGCGACTGGCTCGACGACCGCGGCACGACTCCCGAGGAGGCCGTGCAGGTCTCGCGCCTCCTTCACGCCACCGGCTGCGATCTCATCGACGTGTCCTCGGCGGGCAACTCGCCCGAGTCCGAGCCGCTCTACGGCCGCATGTACCAGGTGCCGTTCGCGGAGAGAATCCGGCACGAGGCGGGCGTGCCGGTCGCGGCGGTCGGTGCACTGCTCGGGGCAGATCACGCGAATACGGTCCTGGCCGCCGGGCGTACGGATCTCGCCGTCATGGCCCGGCCGCACCTTCGCGACCCCTATCTGACGCTGCGCGCCTCGGACCGCTACGGCTACCGGGCGCAGCGTTGGCCCGGACAGTACGTGCTCGGACGCCGGCTCGCGAAATAGACGTGATAGAAGTCGGCATGGCCGACTACAAGAGCTCGCGACTTCCCGACGGACGAATGCGGATCGAGGTGCCGTTCCGGGGCGCGGAGCTGATCGCCCAGCCGATGTACAACAAGAGCTCGGCGTTCTCTCGCGAGGAGCGCCGGGCGTTCGGACTCGAAGGTCTCCTGCCGCGGGCGGTCAGCACGATGGAGCAGCAGGCCGACCGCGTCTACCGCAACATCGTGCGCAAGGAGGCACCGATCGAGCGCTACATCGGGCTCATGGCGCTCCAGGATCGGAACGAGCACCTGTTCTACCGGCTGCTCCTGGATCACCTCGAGGAGTTCCTGCCGATCGTCTACACGCCGACCGTCGGCCAGGCGTCGAAGGAATTCAGCCGCATCTTCCGCACCCCCCGGGGTCTCTGGATCACGCCCGGCCACCGGGGCCGGATCGCCAAGGTCCTCGAGAACAGCCCCTTCTCCGACGTCCGGCTGACCGTGGTGACCGACAATCAGGCCATCCTGGGCATCGGCGACCAGGGTGCCGGGGGCATCGTGATCCCGATCGGCAAGCTGTCGATCTACTGCGCGGCCGCGGGCGTGCATCCGGCTCAGGTGCTGCCGCTCAGCTTCGATGTCGGCACCGACAACGAAGAGCTGCTCAACGACCCGCTCTACCTCGGTTGGCCCGAGCCGAGGCTCACCGGCCAGGCCTACGCCGAGCTGGTCGAGGAGCTGGTCGAGGCGATGGCCGAGGTCTTCCCGGGCGTGCTCCTGCAATGGGAGGACTTCTCCAAGAGCAACGCCTTCGAGCTGCTCGAGCGCTACCGCGGTCGCATCCTCTCGTTCAACGACGACATCCAGGGAACGGGCGCCATGACGCTCGCGGGACTGATGGCCGCCTGCCGGATCAGCGGCCGGTCGCTCGGCGAGCAGCGGATCCTGATCGCGGGCGCGGGCGCCGCGGGCGTCGGTATCGCGCAGCAGCTCCGTGCCGCCCTCGAGGCCGAGGGGCTGACCGGTGGTGACCTCGACGCCGCGATCGGCCTGACCGACTCGCGCGGCCTCCTGGCGAAGGGTCGCGAGCGGGTCTTCGCGTATCAGGAGTCGATGGCCCTCTCGGCCGAGGCCCTGGCTCGCTACGGGCTCGAGCCGGGCGCCGAGCTGGCGGTCGCCGCCGAGCGGATGGGCGCCACGGTTCTGATCGGCACTTCGGGTCGCCCCGGCCTCTTCGGCGAGGAGATGATCCGGTCGATGGCCTCGCGCGTCGAGCGGCCGATCGTCTTTCCGCTTTCGAATCCGACCTCTCATGTCGAGGCGACACCGTCGGACCTCGTGAGCTGGACCGACGGACGGGTGCTGATGGGCACGGGCAGCCCGTTCGAGCCGATCGAGTGGCAGGGGCGGTCGATCCACGTCGGACAGGGCAACAACGCCTTCATCTTTCCGGGCGTCGGCCTCGGAGCCCTGGTGGCTCGAGCCAGCGAAGTGACCGACGGCATGTTCACCGCGGCGGCCCGAGCACTGGCCGCGGCTCTGACCGACGAGGAGCTCGAGCGCCTGCAGCTCTATCCGGCGGTCTCGCGGCTTCGAGAGGTCACTCACGCGGTGGCGGTCGCCGTCGTCCAACAGGCGATCGAGGACGGCGTCGCTGCGGCCAGAGGTCCTGATGGAGGGGTTGTCAGGGGAGGATCCTCCCCTGACTCCGAAACCCTCGAGGAGGCCGTCTCGGACGCGATGTGGTCTCCGGTCTATCCCGAGCTCCTGCCAGTATGAGCGCCCCCTTTCGAGCCGCGATCACGGTTCGCTTCGGCGACGTCGACCGGGCCGGCATCGTCTACTTCCCCCGCTTTCTCAACTACATCCACATCGCCCTCGAGGAGTACTTCTCGAAGGTCGTCGGGATCGACTACCCGATGCTCATCCAGGAGCACAACCTCGCGTTTCCGACCGTGCACCTGGAGATGGACTTCATTCGGCCGCTTCGCTACGGCGATCGGGTCGGCGTCGAGGTCGAGCCCGAGAAGCTCGGCCGAACATCGGTTACCTGGTGCTACCGCCTCTATCGGCCGGGCGAGGACGAGCCGGCCGCGATCGGCCGCCAGGTGACGGTCAACACGCGGATGGACACGTTCCAGAAGTTCGAGATCCCGGACTGGCTGCGCGCGAAGCTGACGGCGAGCTGAGGTCGCTCCTTGTTGGCTCGAGGTCGAGAAGTCTTGCTGGTCTTCCTGATCTCCCTCTTCATCTCGTGGCGCGCCACCCGAGTCATCTTCAGCTTCGTCGGTGGGGGGGAGACGTGGGCGGCTCTCGTCTTCGAGGCGCTCTACGATCTCGTGTTGTGGATCGGCCTGCTCCTCCTGATCCGCCGGTGGCAGATCGACGCCTCACGGCTGTTCGGTCTGCCGCCCGCCCTCCGACAGCTACGGAATGCCGCCCTGCTCGCCATCCCCCTCGTGGTTCTGAGCTACGGCCTCTTCTACCTCGTTCATCTGCCACTCTCGCTGGTAGCACCTCGGATCACCGAATGGGCTCTCGCTCTCGAGCTCCTGATAGAGGAAGACGGCAGCTTTCCAATCGGCGCTAATCTGTTCAATCTGCTCCTCGGTGTAGTCGTCGCACCCTTCCTCGAGGAGGTGCTCTTCCGTGGCTTTCTGTTCAGGCGTTGGACTCGCAAATGGGGTTGGCTTCGCGCCGCGATTCTCTCCTCGGTGCTCTTCGGATCTCTGCACTTCACGAGCGCCCTGTCGGCGACCGCGTTCGGCCTCGTCGCCTGCATTCTGTACGCGCGCTCGGGAAGCCTCTGGCTCCCGATCCTGACGCATGGCGTCAACAACCTTCTGGCCTACGCGATCATCTGGTCGGAGGTAGCACTGGGAGGGGGTCAGACCACGACTCTGGCAGAGCTGCAGAGGTGGTGGTGGATCGGTCTCCTTTGCCTCGCGATCGGAGTGCCCTGGTTCATCGGGTACCTGAGAAGAGAGTGGCCGGACCGGAGCTGGCGGTTTCCTCCGGTAGCCTTGGGCACCTCGTGATGAGCATTCACCAGCCACGGCCGGCGATCGGCGATCTCGAACGGGCGAGGTCAGAGTGACGGCCAGTACGATCGTCGTCGGCCTGGTCCGCAATCGGCGCGACGAGCTCCTGCTCTGCCGAATGAGCGAGGACCGGGGCGTCTTCCCGGGGAAGTGGGGGCTGACCGGCGGGGGTATCGAGCCGGGGGAGCGGATGACCGAAGCTCTCCAGCGAGAGATTCGTGAAGAGACCGGCCTCGAGGTTGACGAGATCCGGCCGGCCTTCTTCAAGGACGGCGAGTACGAGAAGACCTTCGCCGGTGGTGAGCGCCAACGCGTCTATATGGTCTTTTTGCTCTTCCATTGCCGGGCTGTCTCGGAGGCGGTGGAGCTGAACGACGAATTCTGCGACTATGCGTGGGTCCCAGTGGACCGACTCCTCGAATATGACTTGAACCCGGAGACCAGAGCCACCGTCCGGGAGCTGGGGTGGGCCTGACCGAGCCCGCCGCGGCACCGGCGCGTCCGCAAGAGCCGCGCCCGCCATGGCCCTACGCCGACGAGAGCGTACGGTTCCTCGGTGCGACCCGAGGTGTCCTGCTCGCGGGAACCCTGACGTTTCCGAAATCGGCCAAGCCGCGCGGCGCCGTGGTGCTGCTGTCGGGCTCGGGCGCGCACGATCGTGACGAATCGGTGGCAGGCCATCGCCCCTTTCTGGTGCTTGCCGACCACCTGACGCGAGCCGGATTCGCCGTTCTGCGGTGGGACGATCGGGGGGTCGGAGAGTCGGCGGGCGACTATCTCCGATCTTCGGCGGGCGAGCTCGTCGGGGATGCGATTCAGGCAGCCGACTGGCTGCGAGAGCGGTTCCCGGCGACACCGCTCTTCCTGATCGGGCACAGTCAGGGCACCATCGTCGCGGCCCGGGTCGCGAGCCGCCGCCCGGACACCGTGGCCGGAGTCGTGCTGCTCGCCGGTGGCGGCCGTCCGGGACGTGAGGTCCTGATCGATCAGCATCAACGGATCGCCCGGCTCGAAGGGATGGACGACGAGACGATCGCCGTGTCGGTCGAGGTCAAGCATCTGGTGTTCGATCTCCTCAGCGAGGCGAGCGAGCGGATGGTCCTGGGCTCGGAGCCGGGGGCCTTAGTCACCGATCTCCGGGCGCGCCTCGTGGAGCTGTTCACCAAGAAGGACGGAATCGAGTCGCTGTCCCCCGCGGAGCGGCAGGAGCTCGACGAGGTCGTAGACGACCTGCTGGAGTGGGAGTGGCGCTTTCTCCTGGAGGTCGATCCGGCGAAGGACCTCGCCGCCGTGAGGGCCCCGGTACTGGCGCTCGCTGGCGACCGGGATTGCCAGATCTCACCCGAAGAGGATCTCGCCGCTATCGAGCGGGCGTTGCGGGAGGCCGGTAACGAGAGGGTCGAAGTCGAGGTGCTTCGGGGCCTCAATCATCTCTTTCAGCGTTGCGGCACCGGCGCCACCAGTGAGTACGCGAGCCTCGAGCAGACCTGGGCCCCGAACGCCCTGCGTCGGGTCTCGGGATGGCTCGAGAGCATCCGAGCGGCCGATTGACCGCCCTGCATTTGACGGGCGCGGCCGGGAGGAGTACATTGGCCGTGGACAGACAAAGGAGCTTGAATGACTCCACCGGGCCACCCAGAGCCCTCGCGGGCCGGCGGTGGCGACTCAGTCACGACGGTCTTCGAGGGCAGCGACGACGCGCTCGAGGGTCATAGCGTGCGCCCCAGTTGAACGGGGACCGAGTCTAGAGGCTCCACAAGGCCCCAACGAGCGAGGTACTGGCCCAGGCGACGAGCCTGGGCCGTTTTGCGTCTGGCGGCGGCGTGCTATGCCATCACCTTGAGCTTGCCGCGATCGATCTTGCCGAGGTGGGTCCGTGGAAAGTCGTCGAGAACGATCACCTGGCGGGGATGTTTGTAGGCCTGCAGGTTCGCGAGGCAGAACTCCTTGAGCTCGGGCTCCAGATCGGTGCCGTCGCCCTTGGCCACGACGAAGGCGTAGGGCTTGGTCAGCCCGGCCTCGTCCTCGATCCCCACGACGGCGCATTCGGCGACTCGATCGTGCTTCATGAGGCAGCTCTCGACCTCCTGGGGCGCGAGCCACTTGCCTCCGACCTTGAGCACGTCGTCGGAACGACCCGCGTAGGTCACGTAACCCTCCTCGTCGCGGCTGACCAGGTCGCCGCCGACGAACCACTCCCCTCGGAAGGCGGCCTGGGTCTTGGCGAGATCGCGCCAGTAGCCGATCGCGCGCGAGCCGCCGCGCACCCAGAGCCGACCGACCTCTCCGTCGGGCACCACCTGCTCGGCATCGTCGCAGACCTTGATCTCGAACCCGGGCACGACCCTACCGAGGGTCCCGGGCTTCACCGCGCCCGGCACGTTGCTGATGAAGATGTGCCACATCTCTGCGGTGCCGAGGCCGTCGAGAAGCTCGACGCCGAACGTCTCCTTCCAGCGGTGGTAGAGCGGCACCGGTAGCGCTTCTCCGGCCGAGGTCGCGAAGCGCATGCAGGAGAGATCCTGGGCGGTCGCGTCCTCGTGCGCGACCATCTTGTTGACCATGGTCGGCACGTTGATCAGGACCGTCGGTCGGTGCGCCCGAATCCGCTCGAACAGGACCTCCGTAGTCGGGTGCTCCCGGAAGAGCACCGTCGACGCGCCCACGGCGAACGGAAAGAGCAGGTTGGAGCCCGTCGCGTAGCCGAAGTAGAGCTTCGGCACCGACAGGGTGATGTCGTCCTCGCGGTATCCGAGAGCCGCCTTCGCGTAGCACTCGGTGGTGTTGGCAAACGAGCGGTGGGTCTGGACGACGGCCTTCGGTCGCCCGGTGGTGCCTCCGGAGAAGAGCCAGATGGCCGGATCGTCCCGGTGCGTGGCGACGTTCTCGAGCTCGCTCGAAGCCCGGTCGACCAACTGCTCGAGAGCGGAGTGGCGGTCGTCGCCGGCGTGAACGGTGAGGACCTCCGGAGGAAAGCTCGCGTGATCGCAGGCGGCGGCGAAGGACTCGACATAGGAGCCGTCGACCAGGGCGCACGCCGGCTCGCAGTAGTCGATCAGGTCGGCGAGCTTCTCGGGACCCTGTGCCGGGTTCACCATGATGCCCACCGCGCCGATCTTGAGCACTCCGAAGAGGGCGGCCACGAACTCCGGTCCGTCGGCGAGCAGGAAGAAGACGCGCTCGCCGGGGCGCAGACCCGCCTCCCTCAGCGCGTTGCCGTAGCGGTTCGCGAGCTCCTGCACCTCCAGGTAGGTCACCTCGCCGGTCTCGAGTCTCAGCGCGACCCGGTCGCCTCGACCCTCGCGAACGCGATCGTCCAGAAAGTAGTCGGTGATGTTGAAGCGCTCCGGAGGCTCGAACGGCGTGGCCATCGAAATCGAGTCTCTCACGGGAGAGCCAGCCCGCCTCGAGGTAGCCGAGCGGCCTCGGGGTCGGCTCCAGCGGGTGGGCCGAGCCGTCAGGATCGAGGGCCGAAAACTCTTTGTATTCAGCAATTTGGACAAACCGTCCTCCAAGGCGATGAATCCATCCCAGCGCGAATCGATCGTCGGAGCGTTGGTCATCGCCTGCTGAGGGTTCGTCCCTGCTGGTGGAGAACTCGTGCTTCAGACGCTCCCCGTGGCGGATCGCTTGCTCCCCCTTGCCCGGGTCGTGGCAGCTGCCGCGACGCAAGCGGGCCGGGAACGGCCCAGAGAACAAGCATCTGGAAAGGAGCAAGCAGTGGAATTTAGATGGAGACGGTGGCACCTCCTGGCGCTTGCGATGCTCGTGGCCCTTTCGGGCACGACCGCGATCGCCCAGGAGAGCACCGGCAACGTATTTGCGAAGGTGACCGACACCGACGGCAACGCACTGCCCGGCGTGACGGTCGAGCTGAGTGGCTTCGGTGCCACCCAGGTCCAGGTCACCGGCACGACCGGCGAGGCGCGCTTCCTGCGGCTCGACCCCGGGTCGTGGTCGCTGACCGCGAATCTCGAAGGCTTCTCGACGGTCGAGTATCCGGCCATCGACGTACGCATCGCACGCAACACGACGCTCGAGATCGAGATGAGCTCGGCGGTGGAGGAGGTGATCACGGTGACCTCCGAGAGTCCGCTGCTCGATGCGCGCAAGGTCTCCGCGGGTGCCACGATCAGTCAGATCGAGCTCGAGAAGATCCCGACGGCGCGCGACCCGTGGGCGGTGCTCTCGCAGACGCCGGGCGTGGTCGTCGACCGCATCAACGTCGGCGGTAACGAGAGCGGCCAGCAGTCGAACTTCCGGGGCGCGGGAGTCTCGCGAACCGAGTCGAACTTCCTGGTGGATGGAGTGCAGGTCACCGACATGACCGCCATCGGCGCCTCGTCGACCTACTACGATTTCGACCAGTTCACCGAGATGCAGTTCTCGACCGGCGGTCCGGACGTGACCCAGGCCGGTGGCGGCGTCTCGGTCAACCTGGTGACCAAGCGCGGTACCAACGAGTTCCGCGGATCGGCCCGCTTCCTGGTCACCGACTCCAACGCCTTCCTGTTCCTGAAGCAGTCCGGCGCGGATATCGATGAGAGCGAGCTCGGTGCCGGCCAGAACAGCTTCATCGGCAACTCGATCAACAAGATCGAGGAGTGGGGCTTCGAGGCCGGTGGCCCGGTCATCCAGGACAAGCTCTGGTTCTGGGGCTCCCATGGTCAGAACGACATCAAGAACCTGACCGGTGGCGCGACGC
>JAODVM010462044.1:0-21588 GCA_025400095.1 Phenganax marumi | reverse complement strand
TACTAAACATACTTGTGGGCCGTTCTTCCCCCGCACGCGTGAAACAGCTCTTCGTCAGAAAACCTAAAAGCAAAATAGGAAATACAGGAAGTTCTTGAAGAGCTAACGCAGGTTAATAATGAGGTATAGAAAATGAGTGTAAAACACTCAAATATGGCAAACGACTAAGTAGCTGAAAGGTCAAAAGCCCAAGACAAGCATGAAACCACTGGATATATGACGCGCAGGTTCCTCGACGGCACAAAAAATGTTCAGCAACAGAGCACGAAACACTGCGATTTCCAGCGTTTTTTTATATAAACGAAATCAACAACAACCGTGAAATTACTTGCTTTTTAACCACAACTAGATTGATCAAAACTCAAAAACCCAACATTCTATCACGTGTCCTAGTTGCTTAGCAACCATCTTAAGCAAAAGGTTTCCAACGCTCAAGAACATAAAATGAATATAATGTAATGTTATAAGTCTCCTAAACAAATACAGTAGTGAGAAAAAGATTGTATGACGCAACCCCGACGACGACGCTATTGAAGAGCGAGCTAAAATACACATTTCTTTTTAAAAACAGAAGTACAAGTATTGAGAAGAACAATTTTGTTGTTGCAGAAATGAACAATATCGATCTCACACATAAGAACTATGTCTGAGCGGATACAGAATACAGAAACACCTGAGTGACGTTTTTCGTCTGCAAACTATGACAAAATTTCATAAAAATCACGTCGTTGTCAACAAATTGCGAGGTACAACGCAATTACAACTGTAATTTATTGCAAACATAGCACTGGCTGCTTTTTGAGCCAAATGGTACTTTTAAGTACGGTACGTACTTATTATGGTACGTTTAACAACGTTACTGTAGTACCACAAAATCGTATTTCGTTTAGTAAACATTGTTTGAACGTACCATACATTTAAAATGACTGTCACGTCGTCATATGTCGCGTCATGAAAGCAAACTCATTCTATATTATGTTTAATAATGAATACTAAGAACCTTAAATCCACATGTGATCGAATACGGCATTCTGATACAAAAATACACAGAAAATTCAGTACTCTTACGTTCTTGGTGCTCTGGGATTTTGCGATGGTGCGGGGAAAAACGTGTCGTCAGCCGATGCCTAAAAAAAAGATTGATTGTATTATGTAGTTCTACGAAATAAAAAAATCTTGCAACCGACAGAATTTGCTAGTCTACCAGACAGCAACAAATTCAGCGACGTTTCCAGCTAATTCAATTGTACAAGTATTTCGGTTGTGATACGCAATTATATTTTACTGGTTGTCACTGCAAGGGCTTTTCATAACCAATTTACGAATCAGTGCAACTATATGGTATTTACCCTTTCGATATGCTTAACCTAAACTATTTATTTTACAGCAGTTGTGGTATTACGTTTCCAAAAGTGCTTATCCAACCCCACGCTATCAAGTTTCCCTTCTGGACGAAACCGGAGTACCCGGAAAAAGCCTACGACTTTCGGCAGAGTAGTTGATGAACTCTTTTTGCATGAGAAAGTCAAGTTCGCGCTGACAATCGAACGGACAACCTCATTGGTGAAAGGCGTTTGTCCCAAAGACTGCACTACCGCAGCTCCAGTTCAACTCTTATAAGCATGCAGTCGTCGAAAAACTAATCAGACATATTACTCTTCGTAGGACTTGATTACTAAAATACTTTTTACAAGCAACTGTGGCACAAACATGGCGCCAAAACTATGGATCGAGTAATTTCAATGGAATATTACGAACGTATCCCTCATAAGTGTTGGGAAATATGAAGTAAACAACCTATAATAGTTTACATAGAGTAATGTAAATGAACGGGAATAAACTTTACAATTGCTTAGTTACGACTGATCGTCTTAAACCTAGTCCGATAATCCACACGAAAGATTTGTACAATTCATATAGACAGTACGAAATTTTAAACTGTAGCCATATATTAGGTATTCAACTTCTATTCTCTTCCCTAAAACTATACCGGACGTATTTTTGTAAAAAAAACGCTGTAATTCAGATTAAGCTATTGAACGTTCTATCAAATCCACTAATAGTAATGGGAAAATCGCCTCATTAGCTTCATGCAAGAATATACCACCCACCAACAATTTTTATCAAACTTACAACCTAGAAAGTGTCGCGAAAAAGCAGAAAAGTTTTTTAATAACTTCTTAAAAACTGTATGGCAAATACTTGTACAGTATATGTTTCTCATTCATGATCAGTCAACCTAAGAAGATGTTATTCGAAGGAACACTTTAGCAGTACCTTCACAAATCTGCCATAATACATTTCTATCCCATTTGGTTTCCGCAATTTCTTTGGCGTTGCTATATCGCCCTTTTTATCTTTTTTCAATAGTTGTACTCCATTCTACATAAACATAAAAAAGTTGATGTGTTTCAATAACCACCTGCTTAGGCAGGTCGGAAGCCAACAGCAACCTAAAGTGCTTTTCTCCACAGAAACTCAAATTTGGTTAATTCATTAAATGAAAATGCATTCCAGCACGGTGTACTTGTACCCTAAACAGTTTTGACAATCTTCACCACGTGCGTAGCAAAGTTTACCGAAATGCAAATGTGCCCCAGTACATGGTACTTTTTGATGAAGCCCAGTCTTACACAAAACACAAAACGATTTACAGTTTACTCATCGAATGGCACAGCATGCACCTCAGTGCACTCTATGTCTTTATTCATACTCAGCTTTGGATCCTGGAGTAATAGAAAACACTTTATACCTGGGACTCTTCAACTACAATATTGCTGGCAGCTTTATCAAACAAATGATCCCACCAGTTGTTTGTAAACTCTTTGCCACCATCATATCCCACCTAAAAGCACTTTTGTGTTTACATTTTTATTAGATATGTTAATAAACATCAGATAGAGTAAACACTTTATACGAGAGTAATATGTAGTTACTGACAAACAGTTACACCTAAATGGTTAACCCATTAACTTGCATGAGTTTTGCCACTAAACATTGTCTGGTATTCAGTACAGTAAATATACTACTTATAGCTATCACTCATAGTGCCCCCGCTGTTTACAGCGCTGAAAACCTGAACAGTATTTTGAAGTACGTTCTATTAACCGCTTAATCATAATCTTTTAAATTTTCTAAAGAAATGCTTTGTAGCAGAAGTTTACTTTGGGTTGAGTCTGTCAAACGTGCATGGAAACAAACTATGGCCCAGAACTTTCTACAAATGATACTTGCATCAAGAGCTGCGTGTAACACTTGGAGAATCCTTGAACAACTGTTATTGTAATTTATTTCACCAAGTAACATGTACAATAACGATAACCTGTATCAATGCAAATCGTGAAAAACTCACTGTAAAAAAAATCCTCCCTTTCTCGATGTGAACTTGTTTATTTCTACCTGTATGTACAGCTATGTAGTTTGCTAATCGGTATCACTTCAATGAAGTCATAATACTATGCGGGAAATGCACTGGAAGAGCCATCAGCTTCTATGCACTGGGAATGCCTCAAACTTGAGGAAAGTGCGCATGATCAAAAACTGTATGAATGAAATGATGCATATTTCAACTGCCATCCAACTTTTTTTTCCTATACGAAATGCAATATTCTACGCACGCGCACAGACCCCTATTTTTCCCCTCCAGGGCCAAAACCCTGTGGGGGCAACAAGAAAAGGGCATACATTAATTGGGATGTACTACCCATCAATAGATTAACAGCAATAGGTGCAATATAGTTAACCCACTGAATGCTAAGAGTCTTCAAAAGAATAGTCTCCTAAACATTTCGGTAACAGTCATACTGCCACCAATCATAATACCATTTCTCCTTCAAAACAAGCATTGATAAATGAAAAACAAATTGTGTACATACACCCAATTTATTATTTTTTACACCAACTTTAACTGCATATGCTCTGCCACTTTCATCTCTGCCAAGCCCTTTTCCTAGGAAAATGCATTTCACATTTTAATTGAATCGATAATGTAAACCAGGTTTTCAAGTTACAAAGTGCTGTTGCCGTTTGTTCAGTTATTAACAAGACTGAAGTTGCTTGCCTCAGAATTCACATTTACATGAAGAGAAAAATCTCGAGATTTTAATGGTTGCACTATGACAAATAGACAGACTTATGATTCATCTGTGGGGTGTATGACCCATGCAAAGTCAACTCAACTATATGCACCATGGTACCAGCAGAACAGGGGGCAAGCGTTTCCAGTTTTAAGTACCGTTACATGCCAAATCAGACCTACTGGAGCCTTGCCAGGCCATTTCTGGGGGGGGGGCTTAGGAGGCTGTTATTGATAAGGGGCAGTTTCCTGTAAAAAGGCTTTTTAATGCAGGATTTGTTGGGCAGTTGCTTCCAAAAAGGCTTTTTCATTTAGGATTTGTTGTTTCCACGTGACGAAAATGACAAAAATAGTTGTCAACAGTAACACAATTATTGCAGTTTCTTTGTCAATATATATTGAACGCAAAGTTGAGTTATATAACATATTTAGTGACAACTTGCACTTGATTTCCTCATTGCCACACTGCCATCACTGGTTTATATAGTATCCAGGGGCAGTGGTTGAGAAAAGGAATTTATGAAATTCCTCTACTTTTGACTACCCAGTGCATGTTTAGGCATCATGCAACCATTTGCCAATAATACATCCTTTGAAACAGCACAAAAATTCAGGTACATATCTATGTCATGCGCAACTTCAGAGATTTTTAAAGAACAGATAATGAAAAATGACTGGTTTAACAAGATATATATTTTAGAGGGTATCACATATGTAATTATTAGTGCTAAAGTTCTGCAAATAACTCTGCAGTATGACACAAAATATAATTCAATTGATAAGTACTGGCCATTCGCAAGTTTTATACCACTGGAAACAGTGCTTATTTCTCTCCATGATTTGCCCCAGTTTTAGAGATTTCTGCTAAATCTAAAAATTTATGCGAGTGTAGTGCAATGTAGTCAGTGCTGAATGTAACCCCGAATCTCGTGCTAACTTTACACATTGGTTACTAGAAATAAAAGGAAGGCAAATATCAAACAAAACTGGTAAGAAAACGTATTGGTGGAGCAGTTAATAGAGATTTCGCATGAAAGATCATTATTGAATATTGATAAGTGGGAAACATACAAAATTTTGCTCCCCCACAAGTTCATTTAAAGAATACACACTAAATGCAAGCATCTCAACGACATTTTAGTGAGTAAACGTGCTATTTACTGCGATTTTACTCCAACCTTCAGTCCAGCCGTGTTTCTCCAGTTGTTTCTTGGCAAAATTTAAATTCTGAGACTCGCTTAAATCGGCTGATTCTCCAGTAACACCGAAGTTTACCATCTTCTTTATCTTGGGCATAGAGTTAGACCATGGCAATCATAGACGCTGGCACGGTACAGGCCAGGGTTGCCAGAATTCCTGGGCCAAAAAAAGCCAAACTTGGAAAAAAAAGAAGCCAAAAAAAGCCAAATTGAAAGTCGGATCAGGGGACTGGGCCGAGTGTTTCATTTACTGGCGTTTTATATGACTTTTATCATTTTTATGTGCAAACACGTTGGGACAAGGTTTTTTCAAAATTGTTCAAGAAAGTGCACGTATAATAAGAGTAAGGATATTTACTATATTCAGCGAAATGTTGAATTACGTTTGAATTAAAAGTATATTTGTCTCATTTACATAAAAGACAATCAACACATATTTTATCAATTTTTAAACAATTTTTAACAATTATCTATAGTCAATATAAATTTTGTCTTCTTTTGAGCTTATTTCAACAGTTTTGCGCAAACTAGCTTGTACATGTGGCGCTTTAAAAGATACAAAGTTCGTCTTCATTATCCATTTCAGTTATGTTAGACCCTTGAACTTGGTAAATTTTTTTGCCATCAAACAATTCAAGCATTTTCTTGCTTGGCGAAAAATCCTTACAACATTTCCCTCGAAAATGGAGGTGGCTTCGGATTCTTACGATTGCCTCGAGCATAAAAGAGCTCATCCTGTTGCGTGACTTCGTCTTGATCGCCGTAACATGTGAGAAAATGCGCTCAACAACTGCGTTGCTAGTAGGTGTGGTAAGACAGGAAAGAGCATAGTTGGCTAGATCATAAAAAACACCGTTGCCTTGGGGATCTTTGTACTCAAGTACCCCGCTCCAGAAGCTGACTGCATCGGTTGGAATTACGTTGCCTGTAAAAATTCCAGATTCTGTCCAGTTAACATACAATATACCCCGATACTGGGTGTCGATGACGTCGACATTATCTTGTATCAAGTGCTGCATTGGTAGACTGGCCAGAGGAACACGTTGCACTTGGCTAAGTACATGCGATGGGTGCAGAAAAGACAGGCCCTTAAAAATGGTTTGACTGGGAGGTAGGCGCTTTCGAACTTGTTCTGCAGCTTCCAATAACATTGCATGACAACGGCTGTAAACATCGCGAACTCTTTGGGCTACATCATCGTTGTTCTTTCTGCGTTGTAGTTCAGTTGCCTCGTGAATAAACTTCGCCCCATAATCGACTTTATCCGAAGGCAAAGGAACACCAGAAGAGTTGAGCACGCGTCCTCGCAAACTGTTGTAGTAGAGGTCAAGCTCGTTAACCATGGCGTCAGCATCGATATCAGTTGCCTGAAAAAACGCGTTGACTCTCTCGAACTCAGTTACCACAGGCGACAGAAAGTGAAAGTAGAGAAGGTTTATTGGATCGTGCAGCATTTCCTTAATCATTCTTGCCTTATACCGGACATTTGCTTCTCCTTCAACTTCGGCCAGTGAAAAATACGTCTTAAGTATCTGCCAATTTACAAGAATATTGTAAATGATTTTTCCACGTACTAACCATCTTGTCTGATTGTACTTTTGGAAAGGAAGAGGAATAGTAGAACTTTCAACGTTGCAGCCTTCGAATGTTTCAAAAAGTTCTTTGTATGCTTCACGGCGAATTACACTTTTGGAAAACCACTTTGGTATTTCGCACAACATGAAGCCAAGGCTTGCAGGCATTTTCTCGAACGCATGCTTGATGCAAAGTGCTAACGAATGGCAAATACATTTAATCAAGACACAATTTGGTGCGACTGCTTTTATTCTTGACCAAAGCGAGTCGTGTTCCCCGACCATATTAGATGCCCCATCGGATGCATAACCAATGCAGTTTGTAAGTTTCAAGCCAGATTCTTCAAGGCAGCTAGTCAGAGCGTCATACAAATCTTGACCCGTTGCCCTTACCACTGGAACCAATCTCAAGAACTCGGTAACTATTTTCTTCTGCGACTTGCTGTAATAACGGACAACCACGCAAAGATGTTTACCACATGAAACATCCGTCGACTCATCTAAAATTACACAGTATTTCTGGCCAACCATATCCGCGCAGAGATCCATGTGAAAAGCAGGAGAGATAACATTCTTAATGAGATTGCTGCACTTCGTTCGATGTAACTTTAGTTTTTCCAATTTACTACCTTTTGCATGCTGAACTATGATTTCCCCAAGATGATCAACAGCTGTAATGGAACAGTGGCAAGTTACTGCAACAGCAAGTTGTAGCTCCATGGCTTTTTCTTTTTCATCAATTACAGCCACGGAAGTACTCGTTATCTTGCTATTACGAAATATCGAGGCAGCTTGCCTTTGGTGCTTTGCGGTTCGTTCGTGATTACTTATGTTCGATAATCGTGGCGTTATATTTGTTCGACAAACGGAGCAGTACGCATCTTCAGAGCCATCTTTTGCTTTTTGAATCCACGCAAATTTTTTTTGCCATTCGTACTTAAACTTTCGCGAGGCGTCATAATGGCATTTCCAGTTGTTTCCTTTCGTACTAAAGTTTGGCTTACTCAGACTCATGAAGACTTTTCAAAAGAACAAAACAAAAGATAAAAGGTAGAATTGTAAGGTTAACAATAGATGAACCATTGAATTGAACCATTAAATAAATAAAACAGTTTCCATTTTATACCTTGTGAGTGGACCGAAAACTGCCAAGTTCTAAAGTTATGATTGGTTAAAAAAAGTCGGACGTGTGCGAAGACATAATAAATAATTATAATTTATTTCCTCTTTACACCATAATTGATCCCACAAAATGTCGCAAGCCTATTTATTTGCTATTTTATTCTATAAATCATATAATAAATATTTAACCACTATAATTTGCTGAATTATCACTAATGTTTCTTTATGAGAAATAAATCAATAGCAAGTAATTGACTTTTATGCTTTTTCTCTGATCACATTTTCAAAAGAAGCCAAAAAAAGCCAAAATCTGGAAAAAAGCCAAAGGCCTTTTTTCCAAGCCAAACGCCTCCAAAAGAAGCCAAAAACGAGAAATTTGGCTTAAAAAAAGCCAAGTTGGCAACCCTGTTTCAAAATTTACCACGCCATGCATACTCGCTCTAGAATCTGATTGGCTGAACTCAAACACGTGATTACGTCTCGCAAGCTTATTGGTTAAGCCACACAAGCCATATTTTGAAACAAAATGGCGGCCGCGAAGGAGTTATTTCGAGGAAAGTTTCAATTTTAATTTGCCTAAATGAAGGCTTTCCTCGGAAAAGGAAATGATGAAATTCAAGCAGCGTGTTCTTTTCACGTCGTTCTTGGTATTTTCTGGAGTTCTTGTCGTGTGGTTAAAACTTAAGGCGCAAAATGGCAGTCAAAATCCGGTAGTTTTGATCGAGGACAGTTGGCTTCAAAATCTACTTCTAGGCAATAGATACGATATCAATGACGTAGAACATGTCCTTAGAACTACTCGAGGATTGTATGCCGATAAAGTTAGCTCAAAAACTAGCAAACCTAGTGCTAAAACTACAAATAGAATAACTTTGAAGACTCGACTATTTGGCACCAGTTTGAAGAATAAACAAAGCAACTTTGTGTTAATAAAACCAGCGTGGCAAATATGGAAGGAAATGGTCAAGCGTCAAAAAGTCACACAGCCTGGTGAAGAAGGAGAATTCAAAGTGCATACAATTATCAAAGCTTTGCAAACTGCACCAGTTATCTTAATGAGTGTAGGCTACAAAGGAACTCAATTAAAAGGCACTATGTTCTTGAAGGGAAATCAGAGGACAGTATTTAAACCAAAAAGGTAAAGTTTGCAAGTATAGCAAGTTGCTTTCAATGCACTGCATGCAGATGATTTTGGACACAGCATATATTATGTCCAAGTCACTTATAATGTTGATACTTTGTTATTTACAAGTTTTGGTGTTATTTGTAATTCAGATATGAAAGAGATTATATTGTTGAAGGAGGACCTTACAGTGGGTTTGATCGACACAACGGAGAAATTGCAGCTTTTCATCTTGATAGGTAACTAGTAAAATACGAATGACAAATCTGTAAACTTAGGTGCAATCAGATATATTAAGTTTTCCGTCTGATGCCAGGCAGTTTTATTAGTCTGGGGGAGCCCTTTGCTCTTTTATTAAATGCCGATTTCTCTATTTTTATGAACCAGAATCCTTGGTTTTTATCGAGCACCCATTGTGACTGGTCGAATATTGAATTGGAAAACTGAAGTTTCACCGCACATTCAGAAAGAGTTGCAGGACACTGTTTTTCAAAAAGGTGCTTTCAAATACAAAAAGAAATGTTTTTATGTACCCATGTTCTGCTTTGTAAAACGAGGGCATCATCACCTCCTGCAACAAACGTCTCATAATGATGTCTATCTGCATTACCTGAATTAAAACAAAAAAACCCAGAAAATTATTATTAGTGAAAAAAGAAAATACGATATTATACAAAACGAAAACTTACCAATGAGAAAGTCAAAGATTGAAGTATCAATAATAGACAAGAGCCTTATTAACTTTGCCCAACTCCAAAGTCTTCCTTTGCTGAAAGCAGCACAGCTTTGAAGCTTTTTTGTCATATCTTTAGTGGCTAACCAACTCTTCATATCTTTAAAGGGAACAACACGTGTTTATATGGTGTGTGCTATTATTGTAATCGCAAAGAACCAGCATGTGCTGATGGTGACATGATGGAGGGCTCAGTGACAATATGGCTTCCTGAAGGATGGAATTTAAGAACCTGGCGACATCCATGGCAAAGGACATACCGAGCTAACAAAAAAGCAAGGTGCAGATTGATTCTCATAATTTGTCATAATCATAGCTTTGATTGAAACCAGGGATGCTTGCTACCGAAAGTTTTCAGTGTAGGTGTACTGGAGAAATAGCACCAATATTATAGTGACTTATGATTGAGAAAAGTTAATGGATAATTCTGTTTCCAAAAGCAAGAGCAAAAACGTGCCGAACTGAAAATTAAAACACTGCATAGAGAACAGAATTTAAAGTGGCTTACATTATTTAAAGCGATCTTTGTAAGCATTGAATTGTGCTGAAACAGAATTATCAATATATTTTTATGAAACACTTTAGTATTCCAGAAAAATTTTGGTATACTGAAAATTTTGTCATGTTGGTATGAGACAAAGCATGTTGGTATGGATATACTGACGTTGATTTCAATACCGATAGTTTTGGTATAAGTCGTGTTGAACATCCCTAAACAAAGCACTTTTTGTTTCTCAATTCCTTTTGTTTTCAATCTCAAGATGTGATTTCTTCAGCTAATGGAGCTCAGTTTTGTAAATTATTTTTCAGATGGGAAGTTGATCCTAGGTATTGTAGTAACACTGTCATGAAAACTCGGCCATATGACCGTGGACCAAGGCTCTTGTCTATTATTGATACTTCAATCTTTGACTTTCTCATTGGTAAGTTTTCGTTTTGTATAATATCGTATTTTCTTTTTTCACTAATAATAATTTTCTGGGTTTTTTTGTTTTAATTCAGGTAATGCAGATAGACATCATTATGAGACGTTTGTTGCAGGAGGTGATGATGCCCTCGTTTTACATTTAGATAATGGGAAAAGGTATAGAATAAGAGTACGAAATTGCAATTCAAAGTAAACAGCATCTCAGTTTAGGATAGATTCATCAGGCAGTATTAGAGGACAGCAGATACAGATCAGCTTGCTGTAATAATGTGAAAATGTTGTTAATTCTTTACATTATACGCGTGTATAGTCTTGTGTATCATGATAAACACAAAACGAAAGATGATAAAGGCCATCGTTCAGGGAGCCATTTTTCTTGCAACTTGCAATGCAATTGTAACTTTGAGTGAGTGTTTGAAAATAGTAGTAGATTCAGCAGAATGTCATAAAGTTTCGTATCTGCCTGTTTTACATCTCTCAAAAGAGGAAATACATTGCAAGTTGCAACAACACTTGCGACGTGTAACAATAACCTCTAGTATTTACTATTCTGCAGTTTTGGAAACCCGGATTGGGATGAATCAACAATATTAGCGCCGCTTTATCAATGCTGTAGGTAAGACTATTAATGTGAATTTTGCTAAAAAGCTTAAATGGTTTTAGAATACATTTTTCTTTGTCAGGATTCTTCGTACAACATTGCGGAGAATAAAGCATTTTAGTGATCAGAAAAATGTAAAACTTGGTAAAGTTTTAGAAAAAGAGTTGAGTTCAGAACCACTCGCACCAGTCCTCACGCAGAAACATCTTGACGCGGTCGACAGGAGATTGTTAAAGATTGTGAATTTTGTGGATCAATGTATACAGAAATTTGGCGAAGATGTCGTTGTCGTGGATAGTCATGGATAATAAGGTACAACGATCATATATTTTTGTATTAAATTAACTCGAATTAACACGAATCCCACTGTTGCTACCCAGTACCCACATTTTGTCGTTGATGATGTTGTCATCACTCGGCTTACAGCTAAAGTTATAGGAATGCACGGCTGTTCATTTTTTTTATCATTCAGCAGTTTTGCAGACATATCGTTCCTGCCTAAAACTTGTGATATCAAATATGTCTTCCGTAAGACTTTCAAATCACCACCGTTGTTCGAACGTAATCCGTTTTCTAGAGGAGCGGAGAATGTTTAGTTTCCTTTTTCTCATAGTTCTGAGTCATTTAACAAATTATTTCCCAGTTCAATGTGGTTTGTTAAACTCCTTACTGGATAACTGGTCGTAGAACTCTCTATAAACAAGAAAGAGAATCAGGCAATTAGCGGACTCGAAGCCGAGATTTTCGTGTAAACTTTCGCTCAACAATTGTTCATTCATCTGTTGTTCTCTACTGGTCACGAAATAAAAGTTGCTGCAAGTCTCTGAAGTAAGGTGTGAGAAACAACCATCATCAAATTCGTTTCTCAACATTCATTCAGCGTTTCGTTTACGTTAACGAGTGGAATCAGGCGTTTTTTCATCCACAGATCTACGAATTCATATTCTGTGTATGATTTATCCTGGCACTCACCTCGCTGATAACGTATACACAACAGAACTATAACCGTCCAAGAAAACAGGAGTATTACTAATAAGAAAACAATTATAAAGGTGGCAGAACGTGGACATTGGGACTTCTTTTCCCTCTCTTCAGGACGTCTGGTGGTACTCTGCTCCAAACTCGGCGCCACAACTCGTTTGAATGAAGTTGGTTTCATTTCCCCGCAATTTCTGCCCGTGTACTGGCATGCCCGCTCTCTGGGGAATCCTTGATCCAAGCAGCTTGGTGCAAGATCGTGTTCACTAGAATCATCACAACATCTTGAACATTTCTCACATGAGTACATGAAGCTACGATAGTACCTAAAATATATATTAAATAACATTACAATCGAATCTGACGAGAAAGAATTATCAGACTAACATAATTCTATAAACGATAAACGGCACGCAGGAATTTTAAATGATGTTTGCCTGTGTGCTACAAACGTTTTATAATTTAAGAAGTTTGACGAAAACTTTTGACACGATAATCTTTTAAAGCTTTTTGGGCCTCGAAAAGTTTGATCAAAGAGACGTTATTACAGTAACATTGATGCCAATAAGGAAAATTTGGTTTGAAAGAAAAAGTTTGGTCAAAACATTTGTACAGACGCGGAGAAAATGATAAGAAACTATGGTGTTCAAAAAGTGTGATGTAGTCCTCAGCAATAAGCCTCACCCTGGTTTGCATTTTCCGCATTCGGTATCAGTAGTTGGAGTACAGTTCTTAATAATTTCCTCATTCTCCACGCAATGTCTACATGATTTGCATGAGGTGTAATCGTGTGTGTCAGAATAGGACACGCCTTCTACACATGCCTGGCACATGACTGTAATGTTCCTTTTGACGAACGAACCGCATTGTGGGATACTTCCCATGCCAAGTGGACACTCAATGCAGTCCAAGCATGTCTCAGAATGTTTTTCTCCGATTGTAATTTGAGTTATTCCACATTTTTGGGCCAATGACCAGTAAATATGCAGATCTATGAATAAAGCCTAAAAGATATAAAAAGACAATAGCGAATGATGTGCCAGACAAATTTTCACGTTGCTAAAGTTCACCTATATGGTGAAACACCACGTAACAACAGTGTCCTCTTCAGTGTGGTTTTCATTGATCGTAAATTCATCGACGGTGTCTTTCTGGCTTCATTGTCTAAGATCATAAATGAGTGAAATCTTTTGTCTATAGGAAATCATATTCTTGTTCATTGATTACCTACTGGAAATCGCGGAACATCGCCGAAGAATTACGGTACATGAGAGAGCCAGATTTATTAAAAGCAATAACAAGAAAACATTTATGTATAGACTGAGATAAAACTGTTACGGTTTTTTTTCTTCACAACATGTGGTATTGCACCACGAGTAGTACCAAAATTGTTAACGAATTCGTAATTTGAAATTATCGTTTTCACAAGCCAAGCAAGTAACAAATTTTATTTAATAAACCGGTTGAGTCTATAGTCAAACTTTTATAGCAGTTCTCTTGAGTATTTATCACGTACAAATACATCCCAATAACACAAACCTAACAATTTGTTGGAGGAAAATCTACTTTTACGATGGGATTATACAAAGGTTCCAATGCGATGGTAAACGGTATATCACCATGATCCATCTCTCCGTTTGTTAACTAACATAAACTTTGTTTTTTTACGTTATTTGTTTGGTGCTAAAAAACAGAAACCCAATGTCGAAAAAATTACGTTAATACAAACAGCTAATTTTGAAAATGTGCTCTTAGTTGAGTTATGTACCATAATCATGAACTAATTAATCTCCAGTTTTTCGAAATTTTCCTATTTTGTTGTTGTTTACGAGTTATGTAACTCACCATCATCAAGCTTTTGATTCCGTTTCCCACTTTAGACATCTTCACCACACACCCACACGCTTTGGTGACCTATTTGTGTGACTTGCAACTTTTGTGTGACTTGCCAGTTGTGTGACTTGCAACTTTTATGCTCTAAGCAAAAAAACTGGGTATCCCCCTTTGAATGGCATGATCAAAATGTTAAGCACTCATCTTTCATAAGTAAACCGGAATTATATTGTTGAAAATTGAGAGCTTCTGCTGTTGAATTGTATAGCATATGATGTCAATGGTTGTACAGTTCAGATTGCTTAAATTTTCCAAATTCTAGAAGATCACGCCTCGTTAAAGACACTATTTCTGGCCATTTTGTAATGTTCAGTGTAAAAAGGGGAATCCCAGATACTGTCACATGATATTGCCAATTACAAGAATTTAACCAACCCCCCTTTCTATCTGGTGCACTGGTTGAAGTGCTCCTGGTAAAGATTTCCCGCCCCCTCTCTTTCAGCGTTCGAAACAACCACCAAAAGAACCACCACTTGGTTGGTTCGCTGCAATGGTTCACACTCTTTTTTCTCTTTTGTTTACGTCACATCCTTGTTATTGTGTTTACATCGGTTGATAAGATATTAGAAGGTATTTCGCAAGACAGAAGGGTTCAAATATCGCTACAATTTTTCTGTGTAAGTCAATAGATATTCTATTGCTCGAATAGAAAGAATTACAAATGCTGCTGAATACTCAACGTTAGATTTGCTGGATATATGAATTAGAATTTCAAAAAGATGCAACTATTGTACGTGTCTAGGATTAACTCTGGGCCACCGCCACACACATTGTGCTAATTATTTCGCGTTCTAATTGCTGCATTTTGTAGCAACTTTTACGTTCTAAGTAACGTTCAAAGTTCTCCTTTCGTTTAAAAATATTTTCTTGGTCATAATGCTTGCTGGATCCTGCTTAATGCAGCTCGGTAAGTTTATTAAATGATTTAGAAATCCATTTCATGAACTAGATACATCTTTACCTTGTCATATTGGTACTAATATCATACCTTCGCACGTTCACACCTATTCGCTAAATACAGTCTGTAATGAATTAGCCAAATTTTCATAGTATCCTTATTACAAAAACATGTCATTTCGTCGTTAGTTGTGTCGATAACTGCCATAGTATTCTTGTGCTGCATATTTTTCAAACGTTCAAGGATCATTCAATTCTGAATATTTTAGTGTAGTTACTTGAACTGCGTTATAAGGGTTTTCAATTGATAAGTAGAATTGTCCTACATTAGACAGAGTAGTATATCAAAGTTGGTCATCACTCATCATGATGATGGGTAAAATTACTTTTCTGTACCTTTTGAAGGGAATGAAATTTTTGTATGATCGAATTTTGAAAGACTTTTGTTTTCATAAAAATTTATAGTAATTATAATAATATGATCCAATGTCTAATTTTGTTGATAATTTTCTGTTTCAGTGCCAATCTTAGTATCATTTGCAAACCAGAGCTCGGTTGTGCACATCAAAAGTTCAGGAGCGACCGACAACATTTCATCTATGCTGCTACAATTTAGGACTTCTCAGCCAAACACACAAATCCTTAAAACAATGAATGGTTCACGATCATTTGCTGTAGTCATACGAAATGGATCATTGAGACTTGAATACAACTTCAGCGAGACTAGCAGTGGATCTATTGAGTTGGGTAAGATTGTGTGATGGCAAATGTTTTAAAGCTGGTTGTTTGTTCTTTTTGCTGAATCACTCCTATTTCAATCATTTAGGTTTGGTTGACACTAACAAATGGGTTTTATTCAACATTACTTCAAAACAGAATTCCACTTTCATTGATATGAGTGAAAATGACAATTTTATTATGACTTCATGCGAACTAAAGCTTCCTGACAGAAAAAGTAACACTATACCTAACACTATACTTGGCAGTGAATTCTCAAACTTACTAAGGACAACTGGTTTACAAATCAGTGGATCAACAAGTAATAGGATTATGAAACACTTTGATGGGTGTATTGGGCACTTCTCTCTGAATGGCCATGTTTTAGATTTATTTAATACATCAAAAATTGACAACAGTTTTGAAAGAAGCATCACAGGTGCATCGGAGAATTGCCAAGCTTGTGGTAAAAACGTTTGTGTAACAGGGCTATATGTTTGGGATCGGACAAAAGGACATTGTGATTGTAGATGCAGCGTAGGCTATGAGGGTATGTTTTGCCAGAATCGTACAATGACAGAAGTTGACGATGGTGATGACGTTGATTCAGAGCTCATCTACATTGCTGTTGGGATTACAGTCGGCGTTCTGCTGCTAGTAGCATTTACAGTTTGTGTCGTAGTGTACATGAAAAGGAATAGCAGTTCTGTATTTGGTGTTTATAACCCAAAACGTCAAGAGCAGATGCAAGGGCAGCAAATGAACCCAGCATTTACATTACCAAATCCTGAAAAACTGATATAGAAGAAAGAAGTATCTTTTGGAAAGCAATAATCCTGCTGTGGAACAACATAAATTTCATAATAAAGTGCACTTCTGTATGGTATGCAAAAAATTGAGTTTCTCAATTCCTCATATATTGATAGTGTTAGTATTCAAACATATTTAACTATTTATTGGAAGACATACTTTATGTAACTAATTACACAATCAACTATTTATTACAATAGAAAAAACTGGTGCATATATTTAGCATTTCCCACCCTAACGAAGAAGTAGGCTTTGCGCTTTGTCCTCATAGCTTGCTTGAGGATGTGCAATGAGCCTATGGGATTGGAGATTATCCAACAGACATATAGCCTACGTATAGACCCTACTGTTTTCTCAGTAGGGTCTATGCAACTACGAGCAAAAGCTTGCCCCCGTCTACGTCACATCCTTTGGCGCATATGCATAAATTACAATGGGTTTATGTAAAATAAGCATGTGAAAAATGGCGGTGTCAAGTGGCTGAGTGACGATTGACGAAGATAAGTTTTCAAGGGCTGCGTCTGGCTTATAGCTTGTTAGCCATTTCTCCGGTATAGCTGCTTCGTGGACAGTTATGATACAATTATCTAATCCCTGCAGTCTATCTTTCATCCCTTTTTTCGAATCTGTGACAGGCATGACTTGCACAAACATTTTAGCGTTGGCCGCAAGAAGACTTTGAGTTTTTCTAGCTCTCTTCTGACATCATCTTTTAAAAAATTTATGTCGTTTTTAGCTGCAGGTAGTTTGTAACACACTGTACAGGTGTAGTTCTCAAAAGACGAAAGTAACAAGCCCATTTTTTAAGTAGAAAGTATATGCTCTCTCTGCCACTTGCCACTTCACACCGCCATTATTCATGCATATTTACATAAACGCATTATAATTTATGCATATGTGCCAAAGGATGTGACGTAGATGGGGGCAAGCTTTTGCTCGTAGTTGCATAGACCCTACTGAGAAATCAGTAGGGTCTATACGTAGGCTAACAGACATATGACTTTGAGCTGGAACAGTTCCATGCCCACCTATGGCATGCAGCAAAAATTTAACTTGTCATAAAACTGGGGGGAAATGTCATTTTGAGGTGGTTCTGCCCAGCCCTGCAAACATCAGGGGCCGGTTGTTCGAAAGGTGGATAGCGCTTTCCACTGGATAGTGATTTTTTGTAGCCTTCACAAAATTTCCTATTGATCGTTATAACATAATATTACGACTTGTAATGACAGATTAAAGGCTCTAGTGTTTACATTGTTGACCAAAATGGAGGTTTCGACATGTTTTGTCCAATTTTATGAACGTTGAAAAATTCACTATCCAATGGATAGCGAACAACCGGCCCCGTATGATATTTACCATTAGTTCCTTTTGTTGAAAAAGGTTTTATCACAAGCATCAGTGTTGTATACTGTTGCATACGTGTCTATTTTTACACTGAGACCGTTGTGAAAGTTACTGAATTGAATTTCTTAATTTCTTTTTCTCAGCTGTGAGAGAGGCAGTAGTCGCTTAGCGCGAGTATTGTTATCTTACACTCCAGTCATGTTCGTCATCTTCGCTAATCCTGCCATTTTTTCGCTAACATATAAGAAAGGTAAAGTGTCACAGCGGAAATTTGAATTTTACTCCATACAGATAAAAGAAATGGCTTTCGCAATTTTGTTGCCACACATGGTTTTGCTAGACCAGGACGGTGTCAAGCGAAAGACCAATGGATCACTCCGTGATTCTGTGCTATCTTACATTCGTCAACTGTCACTTTAATACCGCAATAGATTCCATTGTTCTTATGGGGGTTGCGGCGAATATTTTTCGCTTTTCGCGTATCAGTTTGTACAAGAGTGAACAAAACCTTATAATTCTAGTGAAGGGTCCAACCTGTGCATTAGATTACAAATAACTATATCCTGGAATTAAATTCATATATTTTGCTGTTTAGTTAAACGACAACTACGATCGTCCGGAAGTTATACTAATGTGGATCGTGATGCGTTGAAAATATTTAGGAAAAAATTTTTCTGGATGGTATTTGTTTTTACTATTTGGTATGTTACTCAATACACCTGACCTGAATGATCGATCAAGAGCCATTATTCGAATTAGCACCGCACTTTGAAACGGCAAAATATAAGCGCCGATCCTGATATAGAGCTGCACCGGTCACACGAGGGCGTCGTTTAATCGAAAAAAGTTTAATTCATCAGATTCTTCAGCAAATGAAGATTTTATTACAAACAATTTTTGACACTTTTTATGAGAGCTGTTCATAATAAAGCGACGTTCTCGGTTAAACGCCGTACGCCCGGACGCTCAGTCAATCATTTACGGTACACATGAACAATTTAATGGCGTTTGAAGTTACTCAAACAACGATCGCTTATGGTAAATGAACTTGTGTAGTTTAAAGCGTTTTTGCGAGTTCTTAAAGCTAGCTGCATAGATGGCGAGCCATGGCCATAATCGGGAATAACTTTCTCAACTGTAAGTGGCCGGCAACTATTGATTCGTCTATGTTTCCCACTTTTTTTAGTTGGCTTCCAAACATCGTTTCTATCTCGTATTTTCTTTTGAGATTTGAAAAATATCCACAACATGAGTCAAATTTAGATGTATTCTGGTATATCGAGGTAAGCTACGTTGTACAGCGCATACATGCTTAGATTTAAAATTCTCAATTTCAAATATCGTATTAGGTGAGCAGGTATGTACGGAAGATTTGGAAGTGAATGATAACCAAACCACAGGATAAAGAGCAGTAACAGAAGGGTTAGAACCTTCGAAGTTTTTGTGTCCGTGCAGATTCCGCTGCGCATGTTGTCCGCCATTTTCCTAGCCAGTCAATGACTTTTTCTGACCACTAAACACGATGTACTCGCTCAGACGCTCACTGCTCCGCTTTCTGACCAGGCTGCATATTTTTGCATAAAAAAGTGCACACGTTGTACCGCTGAGTGACCCTTCTGTTACTGATCTTTATTCTGTGACCAAACCACTGGACCAAACTGCCATAAAGTCATAGATATTGTTCATGTGAGCGTGACGTAACACTGTACAGAGAGTACGCTGTGGTACGTACGCACATGGCTTCTGCACATGCTCAATCATTATTCATGAATTAAAAATCTTTATGACAGTGTTATAGCGCTAGTTCGAACCCGGATTTTCATGATATAAATTGAGGTTATGTAGTGGACAACAGCCTAGTGTTTACAGCTTTGATAGAAAACTTGGCTGACTATATTTTTGTGAGAAGTTTTGCTTTAAAAAACTTTATTCTCGATCACTTATGATTGAACTTTCAAAATGTCAACATGCCTTATAAGCACAAAAGGGACTGTACTGTTTGTTACAAGCATGGTCTTCGTTATATATGAGTAATTATTTGCGTCAAGTGCAAAATTTATACTACGAAACTCCGGGTCGACTCAGCGCTGATCTCACAAAGATTTTTAATTATTCCGCAACATGTGCACACTCTACGCGCGCACTACAAAGGTGGATCGCGAGGGAACGAGGTGTAGTATCTATTGTATGAATAGATTTGTGATTTTTGTAAGTTAACCAAGACTCAACATAGCACAGTATAACATTGAATTTCTTGTCTTAGGCATTCTTGAATCCTCTTCAAGGAATATTTAACTATTTTCTATACCGTCATTCATTTCGAGTCACAGCAACAGACACAAGACGCGACCCGAACTCGCTACCACGCGTCCCGCGAGTTTCATCATTTGGAACGAGTGCAGGTAGAAAATTACAATCCACTCTGAGAGCAAACCGAACTTTGCAGAGACTTACTGCATCAACGTCTAGTCAAGATGAACAAAGGTCTCTTCTAAGACCACGGGATGAGGTCCGTGCTCCTCGATACGTTTACGTTAGTAGACTGCTTGGAGAGTAATTGTGAACCGGGAGACCATTGGGATACTTTAATGTTCTTAGAAAGAAATGTTTCGACATTTGCACATATACATAATAATTATAATAATAATAATAATAGTAATAACAATAAAGGTCTTTATTATGAAATAGCATCACAGCATATGCGTGAAGCGACAAAATTTGTTGTCAGAGAGACAAAGAAGTAGAATGTTGCCATCTTCACTCAGAAACCAATCTGTGCATAAAAAGAATGCCACATCAAATCAAGAGAAGGAAACTGTCCCACTTGTAACATCACAGGAAGAGAACGAGAATCCTGCTTTCAGATATGTCTACACCTGCAGATTACTGGGGGAATAAAGGCTGCTTTTCACCGCCGCGTTTCTCACGCGTGTAAAAATTCAAATCTTCAACTGAACGTTTCGTATTTTGATAGCTAGTAATTGGCCCTATACTTGGGCCTCTCGGTCTTTCCCTTGGAAATAAAACAACTGGTTTTGCAACAACTTTTGAACAATTTCTGACAACTTGTATGCATGAACTTTGAGATGACTCAAAGCACTTTGTGCGTAAATATGACAAATAAATCATAAGAAGAGGAATTAGTAACAATGCTATCATTCTTATGTATGGCAAAAGCATTTTCAGGACAACTGGCATCAATCAGATAGATCCATCTATAGAGACAGTAAAAGAAAGTTTGAAGTTCCACGTTAAATGACTATTGTTTTTGCCGTGCGTGTATGTGCCAAATAAATTTGATGGTAATTCTTTAACAACGTATTGTGCAAGAGGATTAGCTATTTTTGCCATGTATAGTAACGTTTTGCTTCAAAACCCGCATTGATTCTGCTGTACTGCTTTTTGGTAAATGAAATAGAGGGAATCGAGTTATCATGTTTCGGATTATAATTCAGTGAAACATTAAGAGCCTATACAAACGTCGTGCTACTCAGTGGCGTGCTGGCAGGGGGGACCGGGGGGGGCCATGGCCCCCCCAGCTGTCAATTTTTGGGGGGCGCAGAAATGAATATGGGGCGCCGAATTTTGAATTTG
>JAODVM010461933.1:0-21603 GCA_025400095.1 Phenganax marumi | reverse complement strand
TTACAGTGGAATTTGTGAACTACTTCTACGGTAGGTAAAGCAGACATTTTAATTCTTCCTGTCACTCAAAGCCATTCTCTCGAATAAGCGCCCTTCTAAAGCCGTCAATTCCTACATAAGCAGCCGTTTCGATTAACCGTCCCCTTTTCGTAGAGAATCATTTAACAACAAAATCTTGCACATGTAGAGACGTAGTCCGATTTAAAGCTCTATTCGTACAGGATATGACGATAGCTACGTACTGTCATGTATTTCTTAGTTAGGTACACTGCCTGTGTGTACTGATCTGTTCGACAATTTTACCTAACTTGTTGATATCAAATGCTATTCTAGAACGCGCTGATCGAATGAAAAACCTAAAGACGCGACTTGAAGAGCTGACCAGTAATAATAAGAAACTACAAGAAGAAGAGCAAATGTTGAGAACGAAATATGAACAGGTCTGCTTTTAAGTTTTTAGTCCAAAGCACGATTCACACGACCCGTGTCTGCGATCCGATTTTTTCCTCTGCGTGTTTGAAAATCGAACGGAAATAGCACTTGCTGTATTTTTTGTCCGAAAAATGAGGAAACTGTTTAAGCCTGGTTTCCATAGTTTCAGCCTGGTTTCCTGTTTAAGCCTGTTTAAGCCTTTTCCTGTTCCCTGTTTCCAACTGTTTAAGCCTGGTTTCCTGGTTTAAGCCTGGTTTCCTGTCGTAAAGACAGAGTCTAGATCTTTCTTATCAGCCGAATAAGAACAGTTTCAATGGAGTTATTACCAAAGCAAGTGTTAGTAAACCTGTATGTTTTCTATAAGATTTACTGCTTAGAAGATAGAATATTTTGCGCGGCTGTTCAGAGATATCGTGACTCTTCGTTTACGACACCAAACGGAATATTGGAAAAACAGGGAACGAAATGATTTCACTTCATAGTTGTTTTGAAAAGTGGAAAATTGTTAACATCCTTTTTTTTCGCTTCAGACTTCCCACCAAAGCAATAGCACTAGCATTCTAGCGCTGCTTAAATTTGTTCTATATACTAACTGCTGCTCAATAGACTTTCCTTCGACGTATTTTTTGATCACGTTCTTACTCTGTGTTTTACTGACAGTTGTCTCAAAGCACGAAAGTAGTGACGTCACAATGCGAAACAGCTGAGAACAAGTGTTTTCAACTTCATAATATTCTTTGTCAACTGGCAGAAAAGGTAAAACGACATTAAAATTTATTTCATTTCTTTGGAAACGTGCATCTCATTTACTTTCTTGCTCTCGCTGACACGTCTTTACGGTGGGAAATTTGTAAGGTTGGTCCTGTAATTGAAGTTACCGTTGAATGAAAGCGTTATTATTCCACAATAGGGTCGTCTGCATTATATAGAAGTTTATACCTGTATACAACATAGCTAAAAGATGGGCCAAAGCTTTTGGGCAAATCTCTTAGCCATTTTTCCAGTGATTATTTAATTCTGCTCGTTTTAGCTGTATGTCAACATGCTTGTTCTCTTTAACAGGAGTTCAAGTTACCAGAATATTTACAAGAAATGCAATCTAGAAAAAACGATGTTCAACCCGCAGAAGAACTAAAACTTAGTGTGTAAGTAATAACTAGTAGTAATTAATGCGTAGTATCTCACTATAATGTGGGAGTTCTGGCCATGTCAGCCGTGTGGCTCAGGTACCACGGGTGCTCCAATTCGGAGATCCGGGTTCGATAGCCGGCTGGGATGGCTACAAGTTTCATTTATGTGTAATACTGATATTCTAATAAATCCTCTCTGTACCCCTCACGTGACAGCAAACGAAGGTTGACGTCAGAAGAAACAAGTCAACATTACTCTCTCATTGCTTAGTCTACATTTCATGTTCATAGAGGACAACATCCAAATCGGAGGAGGTCTTGAATTTCAATTCAGACCGACCATTATATTTTTGCATGTGTTGATCATATTTCCAGCACATCCCATTCTCTATAGCCCGGTTTTGAAGTTTTTTTCTCAAGACTCTAACATTCAATAATAATAAGTCTTGAGTCAAATACCATAACCAATCGAGTGCAATAGAAGATGGGTGTTGTGGGATGTATACCTCATTCAAGTTTAAAAAAATAAAGTAAAAGATAAAATGAACAATTTCTCAATGAACAATGAGGCAATGAAGGATTTCTCAAGTATGCTGCAACCTGACCACCAATTGCTGTCGTGTAATAATTCTCAGTGAAGCCCGCGCATATAAGTACTGTAAAATATCAAACTCCATTCGGTCAAAGTTTGATCTATTCTTCATGGTTGAATTTAATATTTTGTTTGTGTAGTTGTTCGAAATGTGAGACAAGCGAAAACCAACATTTGATGGTGGAGTGTGATACTTGTCATAGCTACTATCACTTGGCTTGTGTTGATCCTCCGCTCACGAGAATGCCCAAAAAATCAAGATTATTGTCGTGGTAGGTATTTATCGTTCTCTAACTTGTGAACAGTTGTATTGTTGTTCTTGTAGTCCACAGAACACAGATAGCAGCTGCAACGCTTCTCACTGCGACGTGTAACTGTCTATTTTACGACAGGCAATGTACAGAATGTGACAGCAGCAGCAGTGAAGGCGAAGAAACGAAAATAGACCCAAATGACAAGACGTCACTTCTGGAAAGTCGACAAAAACGAAATATTAAGGAACCGCTGAAATTTACCCCTGGAAAAGATGTAAGTATACAGCGGGTGAATCATTAAGTCAGTAAAGAGACATAGTTTATAGAAAGTTGACAAACATGACAACAGTTGTACTGAATTGTGGAAACATCTGTACACAAAAGTTTTTAAATTTGTGCGTACGAGTGAAGGCTTCAGTGAAGAAAAGTTAATAAGATGTTAGGTGATGCGAGTTTATCTTTATTGCACTAAAAAGGTAGTTAATTACTCCGTGGTGATTACTGCAATATCAACTGAATTATTCTTCAGCCTGAACAGAAAAGAAAGCGTAAACGTACAAATATGCGACGCACCACAAAGCCTGTCAAATACAAGAGAATTGAGCCTAAGGCGGTAAGTAATTTACTTTCATTGGGATGCAAACATTGATAAGGCATTAGATCAGTGTTGGTTATCTTTTCATGTTTCGGCATGACTTTGCAGTCCTAGTTCTAAGGGGCTAGTTGCAGGACTGGATTTGGGTGGGAATGAAATAAAAGTTAGGGTGTTACCACTTGAACAACCTGTGGGAAAACGCTTAGATTTTATTGAAATGATAATGATTTTGTGTTCAAGCGCAAAGTTCGCACACTCGGTAAAGGAAGAAAGCCGAGTGATGTCAGAAGCACGTGTGTAGCATGTGGTAAAGATGGTGATAATTCCAGCCTTGTGAGGTATTATTTTATTTAGACGGTAAAGAAAGCATTTCTGTTCGTGTTTATTAACTGCCATATAACAAACACCATTCTTTTTTATGTGTGTCCATCATTGTCCGGCTGAGTTGAACCAAATGTGTCCATCCATAGTAATTTTTCATGTTCTATATTTTTGGTTTTTTTATCGTATTTTTTAGGTGTGATGAATGCAAAAAGTGCTTTCACTTCCCTTGTCTCGACCCTCCTACCAAAGTAAATGCAACTATACTCGTTTAGTAATTTTGAAGACATATTTTATCCATTACATAACATATGCTATCTATGAAAGACAAATCTGTAATCAAATTAACAAGTAATTATTTCTTTAATATTCTAACCACTTTTGATAACAGAAACTGAACAAAACTTGGATAATCCCATTTTTTATAAATAGCTTATATAATAGTTTCTGTTTAACCTGTTGCTTTCTTTGACCTATAGTACCATTTATGGTATTATTGTGATTGATAAAATCGGCATAAAATCGCCTTGTTGGATTTCTGATTCACTGTAGCTACGTGGAAATTGGAAGATGACCACTTATTGGATTTCTTTTCAGACTAATCCCAAGCCTAAAGGGTATTCCTGGTATTGCACAGATTGTGATGACACGGTGAGCGTAATCGTTGTTTTTGTACCCCAATTTTCGCATTGTGCACCGCATTTCAGTGTAATTTGTTCACAGAGCGATACCTGTTTGCAAGTTGGAGGTACATAATATCACTGCAAAGACAGACGAATTTCGACGTTTGGACCGAAAGCACTTTGCCTTTCATGATTTTATTGACTTTCATTTGTATAATGCTGTTTTCTGTAGCCTGATGAAGATAGCGAAAAAGAACAGGATATTGAAGAGAGGGAAAAAAGTGAAATGATGAAAGACGAGTCTCTGAAAGTAGACCAGGAATCTAGCAAAGTTGAGAACGCTGACGACAGCCAAGAAGTGATCGCCATGGAAACAGACACAGCAGAAAACTGCACAGAATAGTAGAAAATTTTTTAATTCGTCACCCGAGCATTTGTTTCTTAGCCGTAGAAATTATCGTTTGACTATATGATGGTCTGTCCTACCAAGCCATCTAACATTTGACGATAGTAACGAAATTTGTTACGGAGTGGTTTGCCATAAATACGTCATACATGGCTTGAACACGACGTTATCTGTGACGTTATCGTCCCCGCGTCGTGTTTTGTATTGTGTAAAATTTTGAATTTGATATTTCGTTCTGCAAGTAGAGACAAAAATCATGGCAATCTTCTCAATCGCGGAGGGTCGGCGACACACTTTTCACTGTTTTCTTTTCGACAAAAGATTTCACTCTCCAGTAAGTGCAGACAACGAGCTCGCCGGTCATCGGTGACATGTGAGAATCAGGCAATATCGTGATCCACTGCCTTGGGTTCATAATGCATGCACCGCATATCATTATTATATGGATAATGCCGATGTGGTGCTCAAACTCTTTGGGCTCACAGAACAAAGGACCATTGTGTGATTGTGCCATGGGGGTAAATGACACCACCAAATTTTTTTCTACACCCGTTATTTCCGGTATATCTTGCATTACGTGTGCACGTGCGAACTGAGAACTATGTAGTAAACAAGCAAGTTTATAAACTTTCAGCATGACTTTCACGTATCGTGTGTTGTTGAGACCGAGTGATATTTGCTTCAAACAAAAGCTACTTCCCTCCTCATTTGACGGTGGTATACCTTTGCGAGAAACGCTACACCAACTTCAAAATGAGGAAATTCTCATCGAAGACATCCCGACTATTGATGTCGTTTGGTGTCAGAAAAAGTGGGTTTGGTACACTTTGAACAACCGTCGACTTTGGGTGTTTCGTGAGCTGGAGAAGCTCGGAAAATGTCAGTATATTGCGACGAGACGTATCGACACCATCGAGCATATGACCGACTTTCTTTTATACGGCTCTGCAGAGTTGATAGGCGAGAGCAATATTGTTGAGTGGCATGACGAGGGCTGCAGAATAACCTTGTTTAATGATGACAAGTCTGCCCAAAATGCTGCAACTCCTGAAGTTAAAGTATTACAGAAAAGCAAAGAAGGTAAAGAAAAGGTTATGATGACCCGAAATTGGCGAGAGATGACCCCGCTAACGGTGACGGTGAAGTGGAATCAAGTCGACAAGCTCGCGGCAAAGAGCGAAGATGATGAATGGCTGGTGACGCCGGAACGCGCAAGTCGTTCGGAGAGCGTGGAAAGCAAGCGAGAACGCAAAGATTCTGGCTATTGTGAGACATCCAGTGGCAGGACCTCACCAAGGGAGCTCAGTAGTTGCAACGAAAGCGACTTCAGTGAAGTAGAGCTTACAGATCGGGACGAAAAATCAAGCAGTCGTTTTAGCAAGTTTGAACGTGAACGACCTCGATCTGCAGTTACAAAAAGCAAACACTCAAGTTTGACGTCCAGAAGCAACCGTGATGACCCATCTCTGCTGTCCAGAAAATGCAGAAGTTATTCTCGCCCAATCATTTCTGTCAGTTCATGTGCAAGAAGACGTACAAAACCAAAACGAGAATGGATCAAACGACGACAAAGCATAGCACCACCGCCATGCAGAGCTTCGGCGTTCGTTCGCAAGGAAAACTACGAGAAACTTATGTTTATTTTGCACCATGGAGGGAAACCGCGCTTGGAGCAACTCGCTTTGAAGACGAAGTTGATGAATACTTGTGGTTTTTGCTTCAAAAGTTTCAGAGCTGGTGTCAGCCTTTCCCAGCACATTGAAGAGCTGGGGCATTGGGCGTGCTCGCGCTGTGGCAAGTATTTTGGAAGTTACACTTCGTTGGGGCAGCATAAGCTGGATCTTGACCACTGCAATGTGTACTAGTTCTTTAGTGTTTACGTTGTTTTGAGTACAATAGTGGACTCTTGTAGTAGCTATATTGTCGATAAATTCGCTGGGTTTTGTTTTTGCTGCAAATGGACGGCATGTTTACGTTTTTTTGGTTTGTAACTGTATGCACTGCCACTTCGCACACCGTTGTAAATAGTGTACTCTGACATTAATTTGGGTATATTTTATTCGTATCTGAGTGCTTCATCCGGTTTTCAGGAAGTCTTACTTCTCGAATGAAACTCGATATAAAGTACTGATTTTAATCGGATTCATATCAACAGATTCGAAACTACACCAAAACCACAAAGGAAAAGTAAACAATCATTTTTCGGTGTTTTTATTCCTAATTCTCCAGCCAAAAACTGACCAAAGATTGTGTTACACTTACACATGACACGTGTTGCCAATATGTTTACATCAGGAGGGGAGACTAGGAACCACTCTGGAACCACTTCCGCTTCATTGTTTGAAGTTTTGGCGGGAATTTCTCCTAAATCAAAAAAAATGAATGAAACAAGTACACAAGAAAATGCTGGCAAATGCGACGAAAAATGGCCTGTTATACTAAGTTGTTCACTTGAAAATACTGACATCTTTGCACTGCTAAACGACACTCACAAAATTCGAGGTATTTTTGTAGCTCTCGTCCTATTGTAATTGGTCATAACGGGCGGTTTGTCTCCGGCAAAATTTGGCCCCCCTTGTTTTCTTCTTTTCTTTTTATATACAAGGGGAAAAGGCAATTTTGTTTTGTTTTTATCCTTGTTTTCAATTTAATTTTGTTTTTGTAGTTTCACGAAACGTAATCGAGAGCTCTGTCATTTTCCCGAAGTCAGCAGTAGCTTTTTTGATATTGGCCCTTCGTGATATAGCGTCCGAAAAAGATCGTTATGCACTTGACGAAAAGATTATCAAAAGGTATTAAGTCATTTTTTTGTTTCACAACAATAAAGTTAAAAATGAGGTATGGTATATTTAACTAAAGCATAACGTTCAGGTTTTCCTGGTGCCCCGTTAATTATGCTAATTAGAAAAGTGTTTCACAGCATAATAGCGTGCCACAAATATCTCTGTTTTCCTGCAGGGTTTCAAAGTTTGGCCAAATCCACAGAAACTGTTTTATTTTGACAACATCACCTCTAATGACAGAAAAAGATCTTGCCATATTATCAGCATTGCAAGAAAGGTACCCTGCCGGAATATTCGTGATTTTTTTCCAGTTTTCTCATTGAGCTCTTGTGTAGATTTCTTACTCTTCCGTTGACCTATTATCCTGCTCACAACTACGAAGAATGTGTGTCATTTATGCTTCATATTGCAAAGGTAACAGCAATCATTGTTTCTCCTCCGTCAACTTTTTACCCACAATTGAAGCGTTTTGATTCGTTGCCAAAAGAGCGCGGTCCTGTATGGACATTGCTATGCCCATTTTTTGCTTGAAACACGTGTTTTGATTTATTGTAATGTTGATTGTCAGTAAGCAATGAAAGTTTATAAAGTTTTTAAATGAAAATACTTCGAAAACAGGTTTAAGTTAACCAGCAGCAGTCGGATAGCTGATGAGCAAAGATGCTCTCTATTTTATCATAAGGCTGTAGCCAAGGACAAGCAGTGAGGATTAATAACGTGAACACGTTTTGCAGGTAACTAGCAAGCCAACGTCGACATTGCTGAAAACAAGACTTGGTAATCTAATCACGTCGTCTTCTTCTGAAGAAGTTGTTCTCAACATCTTATCTGCAGTGGGACTTAGTCGCCACGGTATCCTTTCCAAAGTAAGATGAATTGACAATTCACTGCTCTGCAAATATTCAGCCCCTAGTAGGAGTTCTATTTACGTAGGGGAGTAGAAGCATTATCAGTGGCATTGTTGCTAGATTATACTGTTCCTTTGTGCTGTGTGCAGTTCCACTGACTATGAACCAAATGCCTGGCTACAGCTTATTCCAGCAATTTTACTACACAATGGTTGAAACCCAATTAACTTTGCATAAGTCACGGACGGTTGGCGATCTTCATTGATCACAGTTACTGATGAGTAGAGTCCTTTGTCTGTCGGAAATAAGTTTCTCTCCACTTGGATGATCAACAGCAAAAGTCGCTAGAGCATCGCCGACGTATGAAATCAAGATGACATTATCATAATTATCATATTGATTGTCCTAATTACTTGGCAATACCCATTGATTATTGAAATAGCTGCTCTTCTTTTATTGGTCACCGCAGGCAGTGGAGTCGTAAAACATCGCTGATGATCGGCGACGTTCATATTTCCTTATCACTCTTGCGTAAAATCCTTTGTGTATGGGTAATAATTTTCTCCTTCTATGATGAAGAGCAATAGTCGCAAGAGCATTGACGACCATCTGGCATAGAAAACCAGGCTTTACGATACATGAAAATCAGAAGGTCGTGCGTGAATCCTTTGCCATGCAATTGTTTCACGAATTTTTATCCCGTAGAACAAAACTTTAATCGAGCTTTTTCACTGATTTCCTTCAATTTACAACAGTTGAAGCTCTCTTATTATGCGATATTGCTACATATCCAACATTTAAGCCCGATTCTCTTACGTCGCCGACAGTCGGCGACGTTCATTGTTTTTGATCACTCCTGCCTAAAATCCTTTGTCTATCGGTAATAATTTTCACCTTCAATGATGAAGAACAATAGTCGCAAGAGCATCGCCGACCATTAGCGACATGTGAAAACCAGGCTTAATGGACAACTGATTTGAGTTCCTTGATTTATGCAAAGATTGTTTTGTACTCCAACAAGGTTGTCGCAGTCTGTCTAACGTTGCTCAAGCTTCAATACAACAGCTAGCAGACTGCAGTTTGGATCAAGACACAGCGAAGAAAGTTTATAACTTTTTTCGAAGTAATTCGTTGTCCATTTGACTATATTCACAATCAATGGTGAGCAATGCTTTATCGTTCTGTGTGTGATCAAATTTGGTAAGTCAAATAATTTTTTCGCATCTACAGTGTAATTAAAACAATGTTAAAAAAAATGACATTGTAGTGTTTTTACAACCCAATATTATATCTTTCACTTGTGCTCTTGATGTACTGAGATTTGTCTCTTGCTTGCCTCCTGAAATAATGCTTGTACTGGCATAACCCTGTATGCCGCGCTTCAATCGACTATTTAGTCGATATACGCAGGGCGCCGCAATGCACTCCAACCTTCCATTACTTGCCAAAAATCACGTTTTCTTGGAAAATCTGAAAAAGTAAACGTGGAAAAATAGCTGGACAAATACAGTCTAACACGAGGATTGACCATAGCGATATGCTTTGCACAAGCATTTTGAGGCCTTAGTCTTTCAAACTAAATGCTGTATTTTAAAAATTTACACGTCAAATACCTTCGCCGTAGAAACTTGAAGAAAAAGTTGACAATTATAGGCCAAATAAGTAGGAACACGAATGTCTTAGACGGTCTGCAGTTTTCCAACCACGACTGAAACGAAAGAAATTTACAGCACCATAAAAATATTGAAACGTGACAACGATTGCACTAGTTATCGTTTTCCCTGTCGATAAACATGAAAAAAGCTTCTGATGATAATGGCTTTGGCGGGACTACAGGCACTATAGAGGTTGTGCAGCCTGAGCCTATGCTAATGTATCTCTCTTGGTTGGCTGCCAGCTTAGCAGACTGTTCATTTTGATGATGTCATGAGAAGTAGGACCTCCGAATGGAAAGTTCTAAACTATCACTCACACTATGATTATGTTGTAAAGACGTTTCTAATCGCTTCATTCTATCGAGTATCTTTTTCATGTTATCTTGAATATCGACCAAGAGATCTGTAATACTATCCACAGCCGCATCATCCCGTTCACTGCTTGAGTTCTGATCAGACCTTCCAGGACTCTCATCGCTGTCACTTTCTTGGCTTCGTCGACGATATCTCTGACCATATCTCGGCGATCTGTCCGAGTACTGAACTGCGGTAAAGTGTGATACATAATCGCTTCGAATACTGTTTTTTGGCACCCATTTACGCATAAAATAGCACACCTACCATTTCTTTGTACTTGTTTCCTATCTGTAGCGCTTATTCTCAACAATCCTCTGTCACCGCCAGCAGAACCTGCTCCATGGTGCTGCGGCTGCACTACGCACTCTTTGCCTGCACCATCTTGAAGCAAACTGCCGCCTTCTTGCGAAGTATTAAGATCTTCAAAATGAACATGAACCATTTTATCTGAATGTGAACTGCTTGTGTCTGTTCCTTCATGTTTCCTCAAATCAAACTGTTCTAGAATTTCAACATCGGAAAAGCTAGAAAGATTTCTATCGTTTGATGGGATCTCGGGAATCGACTCCAACATTCCAGAGTCAATCATTTGTTCTCGACCAACCTGTAAGCGTAGAAGAGAATGAACACAAACGTGTGCTGTTTCTCGGTAAAAATTGCAAGCGAGTGCAAGACCTGCTCTTCTGGACCAAGAGAATCACAAAACAATTCGTCGTCATCATCATCACTATTTGCGTTTCCATTGCTCTCGCCGTTACTGTCACTCAACTCTATCACTTCGGAATGCTCATTTATACGGACATGATCTTTTGATTCATGTTTCAAAACTGTAACACACAAAGAACAAAATATGTACAGCAGGTGTTAGCTTGCCGCTCAGAAAAATAAAAGGAAGTTTCTTTGTGACTCTTACTTCACGGAAAAGTCTCCTAAACCAGTGTATCATCTATAGTCGTCAACCTAGTAGTGTCCAGGGATGAGCCTGAATTGTCGTCAATGTATCGCAATTTATATTTTTTATAAACTTCAGAAAAATGGGTAGAGTTACTCCAAACAGGCAACTTGTACCGTACAGCAACGGCATTGCGAGACATGCATGTGTACGACGAATGGACAAATTTCATGACAGACCAAATTTCGATCCAGGGAAAAAGAAGTAAATTTATCTTCGCAACTGGAAAGAACATAATAGATGTAGTAAAATGGCAAAGTTTGGTCGCGAAAGGTTGTAGAATGCGGGAAAGATAGCCCTGCGAACTTTGCAAATTTAATATATATTGTTCTATTAAGTACGGAAATTGTTAGCATTTTCGTGTCATCTTCCGCTCAAAAATAGTAACTATTTGTAACAATTTCCGCACGTAACAGAAAAATAAACTAAATTTGCAAAGTTTGCAGTGCCATCTTTCTCGCATTTTACAACCTTTTGTGACCGAACTTTGCCATTTTACTACATCTAACATGTCTTCCCAGCTGCGCAGATGAATTTATTTCTTTTTCCCTGAATCGAAATTTAGTCTATAATGGGATTGGTCCATTACAATAATTGTGCACTTTATGTAACTAGTATGGTCCTCATAAAGATTATGACTGTTGGACGGTGTGGGAAGACTGTCTTATACGACGCAAATTTACATGCAACCAAAAGTCTTAATTGTTTTGCAGCGGTGCGACGTGTTGTATTTGGCGCTCCGTGTACGCCTACAGCAATGGCACTTGTAATTTGAGATTCAACTTGATCCGTTAAATTGGAAGAGTCTAACACTGACAAGTAGAGGCGTCTGGCGTTTGTATAACTGCAATTTTGGTCAATAGACGCTGACTCTCTTGATTTGTTCACTATAGCATGAAAACCCGCCGAAGTCGGATTTTCTTTGAGCTGAACATTTATGATATACCACCCGAGATATCTCACCTGCCTCATTTGATGAGCCAGGTTTAGTTCCATTCACATCACCATTGTTTAAAAAACTTGCAGTTTGAATGTCACCATTTGCTCGTTCATTCTGTATTATTCCTGCTGTACTGTTACGCATTGCACTTGCATGGCTTATGTTAAATCTATTTGAAGTTCCATTTTCTTTAATATCTGAAGGAAGCCCATTCATTTTATGACTCGGTGTTGGGTGTTTTTTATTGAATACATTAAATATCGGTGGTAGTTTTTCCTCCTTTCCATAAGCAGCCTTATAGAATGGTTCAAGAGCAGTAATGAATTGTGATGCTTCAACAGTTTCTGGCATGTTGTGAATGACCTACAAAATCAAATCTGAACAATTAAAGTAACAGTGATTTCTACCATAACAGTAACAGTAACAGTGATTTCTACCATATGAAACCAAAGTAGGGATATTAGTATGGATATCATAATTTT
Source organism: Phenganax marumi (assembly GCA_025400095.1). Lineage (NCBI taxonomy): Eukaryota > Metazoa > Cnidaria > Anthozoa > Malacalcyonacea > Clavulariidae > Phenganax > Phenganax marumi. Next base: position 9,233 of record JAODVM010461933.1, on the reverse strand, counting down.
TCTTTGATTAACCACCTCTTTTAACTCATCAACATAGTTTTCCATAGCTTCTTGTTGACTGATATCACCAAGTTTTGACCAAGCCTCCCTAAGCAAGGAACATCAAAATATGAATATGTACAAATTATATTATATTGATCAACCAAGTGGCAAGATTCTTGCTTGTACAAGTATTATGAAAATCTTAAAAATCGTATTAAGTATTATGAAGTTATATACCACTTTGCCTTTTTTACTAGATCCCAAAATGAAGGTTTGGCTTCATTGCAAGGTCCCTCTTTTGCTTGTTTATAATAACCATAAAACTATGAAGTGTAAAAGAAAATACCACCCAGCATTAGAGTACAACAAAAAGCAAGAAACAAAGACCAAGGGCAAGAATTTCATCTTGAAGAGTAAACTTACAATTACTACAAGCAAAGGACAAGTAAATTCAAAGGCAAGGTAAATACGAAGACACAATAAAGCACATATATTTATATGTGCTTTATTAACATAATTATTTTCGTTTTTTTAGTAATTTCAATTTCACTTAATATCGTACTTTTAACATCATTTCTTGAGATGGTTGGAAAGAGCCTGCGAAATTTGTACAAAAGATTAAATTTGTCAGTTTCCAGATACAATATAAAATCCAACATTTATCCATAAAACTAACCAGATTTTGGCAGTGATCGAATAACATGAACCGCAGCATCAAATTTTCTTTGCGAATCCTCCGCCATGATGTTAGGAAAAGTTTGTTTTCAAGCAAGATATCTTCTGGTTTGGACTTTGGACAATTCTTAGGACTCCCATTGGGAAAGGACGCCCGGGATATTTATTAAGTAGATAACATTCCAGGGGGTCATTAAAATCGATCGTATTCACTATCGTATTTCTTTTTCGACACTTCTTCCTCCTCGAATAGGCGCCTCCAAAGAACTTCGAAAAACGGCTTCCCTCGAGTAAGCGCCTCCTTTCAATAAGCACCGTTTGAGCATCTTATCATTGATTATTAGATATCCAGAGAAATGGGCGTTTGAGACAATATGTTATGACAATTTTTATTCTTCTACAAAGCAAGTCTAGAAAGAAATCTTGTAGTTCAAAGCACAGGTAGAATCACTAGAATGCGCCTGATCATGTTATGCAGGCTGCAGGCATATGAACATTGTCCAATCATAAAGCAGGACATAGATTCAATTCCGGTAATCAGCACACGACTCTCTGCTGCTCTTTCTGCATTCCTTGGCTTGGTAGATACTCCCATAACATTTCCTAATTTTCTTATGAGATACTCTTTTTGTCTTTTTCTTGAACAATGACTCTCTTTACAATGCATGGAATAATCACCCCTACTTTTTGATAAGCACTCCGGGCGTTTAACTTGCAAACGGCAACCGGAAATGATAGATGCGTGCTTGTGCGTGCGTGGAGAAACTACAAGTCAGAGCACTACTTTTACTTGACCACATTTCTAGCCTCGTGTTCATATCACTCGATAATTTATCAAGCAGACTGTTTTGTCGTTGAAAAAGGTACTTTAGTATTACTATGTATTTATGTAAGCATAGTTGCTTTTTGTATATTTGAAAAGGGAAAATCTATCCATTTTACTCGAAACCACACGTCGCAAATATCGTAAACATGGCCTGTGATAGATTTGAAAGTGGGACTTAATAGACAGCAATCAAAGTGCTGCTGGTTTTGTATTATTTTGTAGAAACAGCTGCTTTGTTTTAAAGCGTATACTAAAGTACGAGGCTACTGCGGTATATTATCTTTCATTGAAAAGCTTTTTCTCTTCTTGCGAACACAGGAAAATAATTAGGTGTCTTGGGTTTGGCCATGCAAGACAATGACTTGACGATATATATTTTTTCTGCTACATGTTAACCTTGTAGTTTCCGTCATACAAAGGCGGTTTCAAGAATTGGTACTTTGGGCTACAGATTTAACTTTGGTGAAGTGTTCATCAGTGATCGGCACTCACAAAAATTATCCCATACTATGGCTGTACTTCATTATTTGTTTGTTTGTTTACAAGCACACAGCTGAGTTGCTAAAATGAATTGGCAATTTTTGTGTATTGAGTTTACTAGAGTACTACTTAAATGCCTAAATAACATGTTTGTCGAAAACGAAATTAAAGTTGGTTGATTTTAACGTAATGTATACGTTAGGTATAGGGTTTTCTGCGTATGTTTCTAATAATTTTCTACAATATTACTAGAAAGTATCTGGTGTGTGACCAAATTCAGTTGTAGCCTAATCTTATCCATTCTTATTGCATATTTTCTTGCAAGTGCCTTTATCTAATTGATTTGGACAAAATAATCGTTCAACTGAATTCAATGGCATTGTTTGGTTTGAGTGCTATGAGTTTAGATGAAGCCTGTTTACTGGCGAGGCACCCCATTGTGTTTAACTTATATATATTTTTACTCTGTCTGGTGTCAGATATTTGAATTTGATGGGTTGAGACTCTTGCCAGTTTGTGGCTTAATTGTGGGTCATTTAGATAATTGTATGAATCAAAAGAATCCCAAACCAACGCTTGGAGGACAGCGGATCAAGACCCGCAAAAGAGGTAATTTTTAGTTGCTTGCACCAGTAATTAAAATTTTCTCAAGAACTACTGCAGTACATATGAGCACTGGACATACTGTATTTACTGGTATCAGACATAGAGTTTGTAATATTCCATGTTTGTGTTAAGACGAAAAAGAAAAGTACGATCCCCTGGGATTTCGTGATTCGGTTATTGCTGGCTTAGAGAAATCTGGTAATGATGTTGAAAATGTAAGTTGTGCAGTCAAGATGACAGATATAGATTTTCGTCATTGTGAATTATACATACTCACTACAGTCAGGTGTATGATGCATTGCTAGTATATAAATTATGAACCTATAATCTTAGGTATCAGCATTCTTAGACAATCCAGGAAACAAATTGAATTACCATGCTTATGGTGAACAGCTATTTGAAATTCTAATTGCTGGAGGATTGTTAGGTGAGTATTTTGTTGTTGTCGTCTCACTGGTCTGAAGTTTTTAATTTTGTTCTTTGAATGTGTTATCGTCAACCTTGTACCTATGATTCTGTCAAGGTAGTAGGTATTTGATTTTCTCCTCATAGCTTAAGAGACTCCTGAGAAGTGTATTTTCTAGACTTCTGCAGTGTAGCATGGAAGCATATGTTTGTGCCTGTTGTAAGAATGACTAAAACCTCACAAACTTTCTCTGTTCGACAATATTCCTAGCTCCTGGAGGCAGCATTATATTGGAAGGTGAAAGGCCAAGAACTTCAATATGTGTCTTCGAAGCAAATGAGGACACCGAAACTCTCAGGTCTTATGTGCAGGTAAAAATTAATACTTACAAAACATATATGTCGCTGATTTTCAACAACATGTTGCTTAAATTGTGTTTTGTTGTTCTAGCTGTATCAAAAGCTTATTCGGAGGTTCAAGTACCTTCAAAAAGCCTTTGACTATGTCTTGGATAAGGTGGGTTATTATTGTATTATATAATATATATATTAATTAAATTCTGTGTCAAATTTGTGTGTGTGGCTTTTTTCTAGATTATCGTTTTCATGAAAGGTTTTACTGAGGAGCAGCGGATGAAACTTGCAACTGTGTATGCTATGATCCTTGCATCAGGTAAAGCAAAGGTGATTTTGAAATTATGAGGGATAAGTGTGACCAATCCCATTGACATCATTTGAGGGCATATTAATTTTGCGTGATGCAGTGTTTGATAAGATTTTCCTATTGCTTATATTGTGCAACATTTATTGCGCAGGTATGTCGCAAGGAGCCTTCTTGTCAAAACTTCTAAATGAACATTTGGTCAAAGAAGGTACTCTAAACATCTTTTCAAATACTATAGTTCGTCAGAGAAAAGAAAAAGAATCTTTTGCATGCTGTTGTACTCGTAATCAAGTCTGAAGTGCAGTATCATGAAAGTGTCTTAGTCCCATTTTTCTGTAATTATTTGTGTAGTTCAGTGTAAACTTTTGATTGGTTGTGAAATTCAGTATTGTTTTCAATATTGTTGTAAGAGGGTAAATTCATGCTGCGGTATTATGGTAAAATAAATTACAATTTTTGTGTTTATGTGAACAAGCGAATTTGACTTTGGGGCTTAAGTAAAGACTTGAGAATGTATTCTCAACGTTCTTTACATTTCTTTCAGTATCCATTACAAACATTTTTAAAATGATGCTGAACTATGCAACCAATTACAAAAACAAAAGTGCGCAACTATTTCTGTTGACTGTAACCTGTAGCTGTGACTAACATGTAACTTTTGGATGGATGCAGCAAGCAGACCTTTTAAATGAATTTTGGAGTTGTTCATATTTGGAAGACCAATCAAATGACTGCAATTATTAACTTTTATTTGCAGGTATTTCCCTTCAATTCATAACAAGATTATTTCAAGAGTGGTTGAAAGAGAAAAAAGAGGCAGCTAGTATTATTAGTACTTTGAAGAAAAATGACCTTGATGATAAATTATTGGTTAGTGACAATTTTAAGTGAAAACCAAAACAATCTTTTGCACTGCATGACTTCATGTATCAACGCTTGTGTTTTCTATATGCGTGTGTTTCAAATGAACTTAGCTTGTAAACAACCACAAAAACGAATGTTGGGACTTGAGAGTTTTATACAGTATTTAAATGATTATGGGTTAATTTCTTATTGTGGTGGGTTAGTTTCTTACAATATACTGCAAAGCATTGCTGCTTTAGGGTGCTTCCCAGTTACGCGTTTTTGACATGCGCACACGTACACGCGCGCAAAAGTGTAAATCCTGCAAAGTTTTAAGCCTGTTCTCCACTAGGCGGAAGTTTCTGTGCGGAATATAAATCTGGCAACGTGATTGGTTCCAATTATATTGCTAGCCAATCAGTTTGCTGGATGTATTTTTCGCACGGAAAATTCCGCCTAATGGAAAACCAACTTTATAGTTTTGAAACTACACGAACAAATAGACACTTTATTATGTAAAATTCAACATTCTAAAAGATTCTTCTTGTGCTTGTTCATAAGATACGTTTTATCACAATTTAAAATTTTACATGCGTGTACGTGCGTGTCAGAAACGCGCAATTGGAAAGCACTTTTTACATATTTTTGTATGCTCGCGCATGCGCGTAGTACTTAAAATCCTTGAACGTTTTATAGTTTTTGGAAATACACGAATAAATGAACACGTCATCATTTATAATTCAACATTCGAAACAATTCTTCGTGCAGTGGTTTATAGGATAGATTTTGTTGCAATTTAAAAATATTTACGTGGCTCTGAAAAATGCGTAACTGGCAAGCAGCCTGGCTGGCATTGAAACTGTACGCTTTTGTGGTTTGCTCCTTACAATCATCTTGTAATTCTTAGGAATACTTCCCACCCAATAAACGGACAAATGAGCAATTTGAAAAGCATTTCGTTGCAGCTGGTCTGCCGAAGCTGGTTGAATTTCAGGTAAATTTGTATGACCTACGTAAGTTTCAGTAGTTTCTGATTTTCAGCACTCAGGAAAATTGCAGGATAGGAAGGAATAGAATTGGAAGTGTTTTCCTTGGGGTGAAATCGTTAAGTCTGGACTAGAAGTATCACTAGATATCCAAAGCTTTCCTGTTCTTTCTTTTCTCTAAGATTTGTTTTGAATATTTTTCTTTGTGTTTCTTACAGAAAGCTCAGCAACACGTTGGGTCCAAGAAGGAGTACCAGTCTCAATTGTCTGAGATGATTGACGCTAAAATGCCCTTAAAAGAAGTAAGTGTGAGTTGCTGGATTCTTCAACATACTTCATAAGGCTTGTTTTCCACTAGGCGGAATTTTTCGAGCGAAAAATAAATCTAGCAAACATGATTGGCTAGCAAAATAATTCCACGCGAAAAAGTCGAAAGCAAGCCAATCATGTCGCTAGATTTATTTTTCGCTCGAACAAATTCGCGAAGTGGAAAACCGCCTTAAGGAAACGGGTTGCAACCTAGTGTTTCGTACGTGAAATTCATTTCTTTGATCTTAATTCACGCTGCCAATCAGAGTTGAGAATGCACGTTCGCCTCAATGAAACGAAAGTTTGTTGGTCTTTGATACTAGAACTGTAAATGAAGTCTGGTTGAAGGTTTTTCGTCTACAAACTTACCTTGCATGGTTCATTAATCGTGTTCTCTGTATGGTAATTATATTTTTGTAGATCATAGCAAACTGCAATGAACTAAAGGCAAAGGGAAGCTTGTCCGAAGAACAAGTAATAGTTTTGGTAAGCAATTTGAATAGTGCAAAAATTTATAAAAAACAACAGGTTATTTTTTATTTTTATAATAAAAATATGGAATGCAACAGTAAAGATACTATGTAGGAGTCTACAGTTGCAGGCTGTCACCATTTTTGCAAATAATACAAGTTGGAAGTATGATACAAAAACTTGCTCGAAAGAAAACTTCAAGCTTGTTAGTGCACAAATGACAGAATAAGAATAAAAAGTACTTTGTACGAAATTGAAAATTCTTCCAGACATGGAGAGCAATAATGTCTTCAGTTGAGTGGAACAAGAAAGAAGACTTGGTGGCAGACCAAGCTCTGCGACACTTAAAGGTAGATGTTGTAATATGACTCTTTAGCTCTATCTAAAAGTAATCTATCTCATGTTTAGACTTGTGTAAGATTTGTTGTTCAATCACCGTGCTTTTTATTTCTCAATGCCCGTTACCAGGAAAAAACTTAGTAGGACTCACGTCCCCAGTATTCCTAACATTAATATCTTTGTGATATGTAGGTATATGCTCCATTGCTGGCCGAATTTTCCTCTAGCGCCTCATCAGAGTTCATGTTGATGGTTAAAATTCAGGTAAGTTCAACCCGAGTTTGATCATGTATTTTTCATGCAGCTAAACCTATTGGTTTTATCAAGCCTTTAAGGATTTGGAATTATTGTTACACATAGGTTCTGTTCCGTTTTACTGTGGTCCGTTCCCATTTAATTGTGATGAAGGACACTCTTTCAACTTGATATGTCTTTCTTTCAGGAATATTGTTATGATAATATGAATTTTATGAAAGTGTTTCAAAAGATTATTCTCCTTTTGTACAAAAGTAAGTGTCCTGCAGGGGCCGGTTGTTCAAAGCTGGATTAGCTTAACCCCGGGTTAGTGTAATACTTTCACCTCAATATGAAACTCGTTCAAGACAAAGTTTTGAAAAGTTTTTTGCTCAAAATGTTTCCCTTAATGGGTAGTTCAATTCCTCAAAGTTTCAAAAAATAAATAGTGCTTCAAGACCGAGATATAAAATGTGGGTTAAATTTAAACCTAGGTTAACTGCTAACCCACCTTTGAACAACCGGCCCCAGCTCTTGAAGTTTTAAAATTTTTAATTCCTCCTCTACAATCCTTTAGAGACCTGATAAATTTGTTCAACAAAAAGTTTAGGTTCAGAAAGTCAGCTGCCATAGTGTAGGTAGGGTCGGGAAACTGGAAGCACGCATATATTCTTTTTGGCCTTAGTCCAGTTACAATTCAATAGTGCCACGAGATTTTCCTCTTGAAGTGTTTTACCACAATTATCTCACAAAGGAAGACGATAATCAAAATAAGTTGGCATAGCATGACCAAATTGTAAGGCTGGCCTCACCACTGAGCCAAGGAATCAATCATTAACAAGGGCAAGCCTAAGATGGTCCAAGGGACAATCCACAGCTTAGATCTAACTTAGGTGTTGAATTCTTGTTGGTTCACCCTTTGGGATGAAATATCTCTCAGGCTTCACCCTCAGTATATTTCATCCCAAGGGGTATATTTTTAGAGAAAACCCCAAGTGAAAAGGCTGTTATATTATACCGAATGTCATACAGCTATTACTTGCATTAGTTCTGACTAGGCACCAATAGCATTCACACACATTTTAATGGACATTTAATAGCTTTTAAATTTATAACACACTTTCTATAACACAGAATTCAGAAAGAAGAATAGAACTGTCATGTTATGAATAAACCTATGATGAACTTGCAGGGTTCTTGTCATCTAATAATGTTTATATTTCCTATTCCACTCCCTGTTACCCTGTTGTTGATTCTGCCACTTTGTCACCAAAATTAAGTGCCACACAAATTGCAAGTGGGGTATTCTGAAGCATGGTATTCAAGTGATTCAGTAGTCAGTACTATGCCCCGGGGAAACAACTCAACGTACAAGTTGCCTGGGGCACAGTATATTATTCGCTCAGAAGTATCATTATCACATGCTAAAAATGTTGTTTTCTGATAGGGCAAGCCTTTAGTGAAGTATATCATTACATGACATGCCCTCTTTCCAGACATCAAGCATCCAAAGTCATAATGAACACTAACCTATTCAAAATTTACATTCAAATAGTGTTTTTGGTGTGCTATCATGATGTTGTGTTCATGAATAAACTTTATTCTTCGTTACCAATATTATTACCAGCCCTTATCCTAGCCAACACTAACTTGTGATGGTAACATAAAGATATGACCATGTTGTGGTTCTTGTTCATACTGAATTTTACATTAAAGTCAAGTTTTCCTCGAATAAGACAATTCTCGAATTACATGTGCGGTGTTCAACAAGAAATATACTCCTCAGCTGTTTTTTGTTTGCTCTTCTGAAACATGCTGTAAAACTGTGGCTTCTTTTCTGTCAACAACTATACATGCATTCCAATTAAAAGATTAAAATGCAAAGAAGCAAAATATTGTATACCTCAAAAAAGGTCACACAATTTTAAATGAACAATTTATAAACGAATTCGAGCGGGTCTATTCGGTATTGCTGGCCAAGAGCATCTAACTGTGATTTCAATACGATTATTGCTTTACTTTTTGACGCCACCGAGTGTCGAGTGAGGCTAGAATTCGTCAATATACTTTTTACTTTTAAGGATTATGGAAACTATATTATCAAGCCATATTAAACCAAGTAAAAAATTTACTTATATGTTTCACTCACCGAAAGAAATCTTTCTTGTCCTGTGCAAATCAATGCCAACCAAATTTCAACACAGGCGTGGTGTAAATATTCGGAGCAACATGTCCAGACCAGAATTCCTAGAAATTCAATTGCTCACGGGATTGCCACCTGAGTTTGGCTCTTTTTGGCTTTTTTTGAAAGTGTGTTTGGCTTTTGTTTGCCCGGCCCACTGAGCTATATAATACCTGGAGAGCGTGCTCCAATCTTTCGCCAGTCAAAAAAGTGAAGCCGAAAACATGGCGG
>JAODVM010461822.1:8835-21653 GCA_025400095.1 Phenganax marumi | reverse complement strand
CTTTCAACAAGCGAGATCTCGGTAAGCGGGATAACTTTTCGTCTCATGTGAACGCAATCTAATTTTTCGTACTATTTGTTAATAAGGCGAGATCTCGCTAGCAAATTTGTCGAAAGGTTTCCTCGCTAGCCGGGATAACTTTGGCCCATATGGACAGGCCCTGAAAAACTACCGTAAACAAAAGCTGAACTTCTGAACTTCAACGTTGATGTTCATTGATTCTCTGTTTTCATGTCAGATTTTGAGCAAGATTCTTGAGCGTGGCTTACCCAGTATTGTCACATCTTTTCATGAAATGTCTGGACATCATCTCTTGGCTGTCCAGGTATGTAATTCTTACGGACTCATTTGGAGTCAACTTATTCTTCTCTGTTCACCTGAACTCATCTTTCTCATCCTAGATTCATCTTCATCCTGTGACGCAAGAACTGGCCGAAGCGTGCTTCCGCTTGTTTCTTCAGCAACCTGTTTCTATAAACCAACCGTACGTACCAAGCCATGGTTGCTCACACTATATCTTTCTGGCCGACAATAACAAAGATTTTTTCTCTTCCAGGAGTTTTCTTGAGAGTATTAAACATGGTGGTGATGTGGCCAAGAAGGTCAACGTACTTTCTGGGGTACCGCTGCTTGGTATTCTAGAAGGCTCAGTTTCTTGCCCAGAAGTGTTCCAGTTTCTTGCCCAGTCTCTTGTGAAAGTGCTCGATGTTGTAGAAGACTTCCTACTGAAAGCCGCTGACCATGGGTTACTGAAGACGTTTGTGAATGCTGTGCGAGCATTGTGCGTCTGGAATGTGAACAATAGGTATGAAGGTGATCTCTATAACTATACTGGATTGTCTGTACACTCAAGGCACGAAGATTTAAATGGACACTGTTTTGTTTTCAGCGATGACAGAACAGCACTTCAAGCAAGATCGGGCATTATTTTTGATCATATGCAGTATTTGGTGATGGCTATTGTTTACCGTGCTCTGAGGTAAGATTGAGAAGAAAAGAATATCTTACTATTTAATCATTTCAGTTATATTTTATCATTTTATTGCTTAATCTTGGAAACCAATGTCATTCAATCTTTCACTGCGAAATTTGTCTGTTCAATAAATCACCTAAGGTTTCGTACATGCTTCACAGTCACACTGTCGTCTCTAGGATGTGCGGAGATCGTTATTCTCAAATTTTTGATGATCTGTTGTTGGCTCTGGACACATTGCAATATAGCGAACTAGGCGACAACTCCAACGCCTCCGGTAAGAGCTCAAAACATTCGTAAGCTTGTGTGAGCTTGAAGCTAGTCTGCAGTCTTTGGTACTGTCTGAGTTTGAAGGCATTAGTCGAGACGTCCAGGGATACGAAAATACTTTTCTTTATTTCAAGGTTTTAGATTGTTGTTGATTCAGTGCTCGAGATTTTTACAACATTGTGCGCTGAGGTTTGCCTTGGAATATCTGGAACACGCTCAGAAGGCAACGAAGATCAATCGACTTAGTATTAAGAAAGCTTTGAGGTACATTTTAAAGTTTATTTTACTGTTTTCTTTTGGTAAATAAATGAATATAATTATTTTGTAATCTGCTTTCTTGGACGAACAAAATTTTGCCTGTGATTCGTTCTGTGTTGTTCCATTGTTATAAGCAACCATCCAGAAGATTGTATAGTTCGTCCATGACGACTTTTTCTTTTTGTAGGCTCACATTTAAAACGACTAGCGAAAGCTCTGATAGTTGTCATGTGGGTGCCAACGTTGGTGAACTTTGCTTAAGAACTTTAGACCCCTCCGCTTTCCCCGTTCTGTGGAAAACCTCCAGGTTCACCCCCCGTCCCGCTGAAGCGACACAATCCGAAATAACGGCGAGATTTCACCTTGTCTGTGTAAAAGCCGTGAACTTGATCTGTTACTCAGACGTGTGTCGTGGTGCCGAGGCTCCCTGGGATATCGTTCTCAATTACTCACGGTTTACTTTGCCAGAACATTTCGAGACATACAAGCAAGCTGATGCCTGTTTCCTTGTCAATGCTGATGAGATTTTTAAACAATGGACGTTTTGTTTACTGCTAGAGTTCCTCGATTTTGCTTTGGTGCGTTTCTGTACAAGAATTTTAACTTCTTGAAGCTGTTTTCTTAATGCGTAACTACAAAGCAGCCTTTACTGAAATATATGAGTACTAAAACCATCCCGTGTATGACAAACTACCTCCTCCATTTTAAATCATCATTAAATTGTAGTGTTTTCTTATTTTCTAGCATGATGGCGCTCGACAATGTTTCAACAAATGGCAAGAACTTATCTGTTATTCCAAAGACAAGATTAGACATCAGGTGCAATGATTTTACGAAAATAATCTGTATTATTCTAGAGTCATTTTGTTGTATTGCTAAAGGAAACACTGTGGTCTCATTTCTGACGTATATATTTTCTCTTTTCATTTCTTGCAGCTGTGTCGTCTGTTTATTCATCTCTTGGCTCCTAAACAACCCCACCATTCCAAACTTTTTGCTCTTCAGTTGAGCAAACCAGATCATGGCAATTCAATTTTCCTTAACTTGCTGTTGGGTGGAACTACGACCAAAGTTTGTAACGTTTTTCAGCTCAAATATCCTCGGTGACAGTTTGAAGTAGAAACTGATCTTGATAATTTTGTTTTAGCAAAAAGAAAGAGCTGTTGCTTATGTTCGCTCTTTTCTACAAGAGCCTGAGGCGAGTTTCAGCTTGGAAGAAAAAGAAGTACGGAAAATCGTGGAGGAATTTTTGAAGAATGTGGAAGAGCAGAGATCTGAGGACTGGGACAGCGGGTATTTTTCTCAGGTACGCTTTCGGCTTTTACCATATTCTCGTTCCCATGCTTTTTGGCATTGTTGCAAACAGCGCCAGATTCATTTTATTGCAATATAGTGTAGACTACACCCGTCTATTAGCAGAAAATTTGAAGTTGATTCGTTTTTCCCCCTTTTTTTTTTTGGCAGAGAGAAGAAGAATGGGAAAAACAGGACCACAGCAACAAAATACAATGGGAAAACAGCAGAGAAGTCGAACGAAAGAAGTACATTTTCTTGTTAGATTTTATCTTATCATCATGTCATGAGAACTGATCTTATTTTGTGGTGACCTGTGATGATACAATGCGTGGTTTTTTTTCAGATGTGATCAAGAATTTGTTCAACTTTGCGATAAAATCATGAAAAGTGCCATGGAAGTGACGAAAGTGTCTGTTGATGTGCAAGACAAGCAAAGACAGAATTTACTGAAACACGTCAAGACCGCACTTTCCAACGACGTTCAGAGTCACAAATTGTGGCAAATGTTGATCATGCAAGTCACACACGAGAGGTAGAAGCTGCAAACAAATACTTCTACTCATCTCTTATTGATCCAGTCTTACTGCAGAAGAAAATCTGATCATAAAAGCCGGTTACTGTTTTGTCCCTGAATACCTCATGTAATGTGTGTTAATGCATATATTTTTAGAGCTATATGGCATGACAAGGAGTTCTTTCCAACATCTTGGCAGCTTGATAGAACGGAAGGGCCATGCAGGATTCGAAGTCGCTTGCAACGATGTCATTTGGATATTGATCAGAAATATGTTATGCGCGAATATAGAAAAACGCGTAAGCCCTTGTTGATTTTTCTGGCTTTGCTTCGGAAAAATGTTTTTTACAGTCCAGTTCCACTTCTTTGGGTACTTAAACAGATTTTATCAACCCTGTTAACACTATTGTTTCAACACTCTTGTCCTAGAATAATTGTTTCCACTTTCATTCTTCAGAGGCAAAGATAGTGCCGCTATCCTATTTGTTTGAAGACGCAAAAGGCGAATCATCTGCGAAGAATGTTTATCATATTTTTAATACGACTGATACGATTTGGTAAGCTTGGTCTAGAGAGTAGAATTCATCTTTTTACTGTCATACTTCATGGTTAATATTCTTTGCATATTTTTCTAGCTTCTTGCACCGTTGCAAGAGCATAATGCCTTCGAGAAAAGTTCCCGGTGAAATTCTTATAGGTACATGATAACTTCAGATATGCTGTTTACTTTTGACAGTGCGCTGTATTTAGGCAAATTTTATATTTTTCTTTACAGGACAGAAACGAGTTTATTTTGTTGGGGAAGAATATAATGCTGATATTAACACCGCTCAGGTTTTTCTTCAACTCGACCTAACTCTCACTTTGATATATTTTTAATGCTCACTCGTTTTCTACTGAAAGTGTGAATGAAAAATACCTGTCTTTCAGTTTTTCCTTGATGATGAAGACATCACTTCCGTATCATGGCTGTTTCAAGAAGTTCGAGAAATTCTCCGGAGACGTTATGCCTTAAAGGTGAAGTTCTCACTTGGCTTCCTCTACTGCTACAACTACCTTCCCTTAGCTAAACTCGCGCTGGGACTAGTTGTTCAAAAGCTGGTTAGCTTAACCCTGGATTAGCGTGAAGTTTAAAGCAAAGTTGTTAGTTAATAACAGTTAGAACATTTGTTCTTTTATAAATTTAGAAAGAGTTCATTACAAATCTCCTCTAGATAGATGAAACTTTCATTTGTTAGTGTTGAAACAGACGCACACTTGGAAGCCCAGAAACTGAAACAGCTTGTTAAATTTCAACCCAGAATTAACGCTAATCCAGCTTAATCCAACTAACCTCTCGGTTAGTCTATCATGTAGATGAGATGCATCTTTAGACATCGCTCCTCTTGCAGGACAACGCCTTGGAGATTTTCCTCACAAATGGACGAACATTTCTGCTTGCTTTTGAAACGACCAAAGATCGTGAGACTGTTTACAAGGAACTACTTGGCAATGAACTGCCAAATTTAGTGACAACGACAGAACATGTTGCTGATCTAACGCAGAGGTGAATTGTGTTTCTCAGCAGTTTTCGTGTGCCCGTAGTACACTAGTACAGCGTTCTTCATCTTTTGTAACCCGTTTGACTTTAGCCCTGTGAATAAAACAGTTTTTCACAAATTGTAATCCAGCTAGTTCGATTTCGTTCTTTCCAAATGAATTATGTTTAATTTCCTTCAGGTGGCAAAATGATGAACTCACGAACTTTGCGTATCTCACCGAAATTAACAAACAAGCCTGTCGCTCCTTCAATGATCTAATGCAGTACCCAGTCTTCCCACTTGTCCTCGCCGAGTACAAATGTGACGTTCTAGATTTGGCTGACGTCTCTGTGTACAGGTAATGTCTGCAGCTGAATTTTAATTTATAATTGGTGGGACACGATTGGCTAAAGATTATGTAGTATTGAGGTATTTTCTCGAGGTGCTCTGGAGGAATGAAGCATATGAACTCATCTTTCATTTTCAGAGATTTTTCAAAGCCAATTGCAGTTCAAAATTCTTCAAGGATTCCGAGATACCAAGAAACGTACAAGGTATGTTTCATCGCAACAATTCAGAGTTTCTTGGGCCTTTTTCGCAGTCCTTTGTACGTGGTAAAAATCTTTAAAAAACTTTCCCTTGTTTTCCCAGAGTCTTGAAGAGCAGTATAGCATCTCAAAGAAACTGGATCCAATGAATTGTATCCCTCCCTATCACTATGGATCCCATTATTCCAACAGTGGTACCGTGCTCCACTTTCTCGTTAGGCTGGTGCCTTATACCAAAATGTTTCTCACATATCAAGGTAAGGAAAGAGGTCATCTGTGTTGTACACTCACGTCGTGACGTCATGAAGGTGTTCAGCCGAGAAATAGAAGTCCTGGGTCTGATGTTCTTTCATGTAATTAGATCGACAATTTGATGTTCCTGATCGCACATTTCACGCCATCGAGACCACGTGGAACCTTTCGTCATTCGCTTCTGCGCCGGATGTCAAAGAGCTTACTCCCGAATTTTTCTTCCTGCCCGAATTTCTCCTCAATTCTGAAGGTATAATGACGAGTAAAAGTACTTCATTGCTGCCCAAAATTGAAAATTATCCAGATCTAATTTCTTTCAATCCTAGGATTTGATTTTGGTGTCAAACAAAATGGTGATCGAGTCATGGATGTTCGATTACCCTCATGGGCGTGTGATGACCCCCGTTTGTTCATATTTATCCATAGACAGGTGGGTCAACTGGACTGAATGTGACTGGAATGTTATTTTGTATTTAAGCAACTCAAGAGTAGAGGCTGACATTTCTCTTCAAAGTTGAGGTTGCGGTTTGCTAAGGAAAGTAGCGTAAGAATAGTTCTAGGTAATGTGCTACATTCTTGCGGCTGTTTTCAGGCGTTGGAGTCGGATGTGGTGTCACAGAGGATAAGCAAATGGATTGATTTGGTTTTCGGATTCAAACAAGATGGCCAGGCTGCAATCGACGCCATTAACGTTTTTCATCCTTCCGTGAGTCCAAACTATACACTTGAGATTCCTGATCGAGCTGCCACTTTTTAAAAGGATTGCAGTAACACGCCCAGTCTTAATTTCAGACTTACGTCGGTGGTATTGATGAGAACAAACTTGAAGACCCCCTGCAGCGTTCAGCAGTCCAGACAATGATCGAAACTTACGGTCAGACGCCTGCCAAAGTCTTTTCAGATCCACATCCTGACAAGAAACGTAGCTCGATGGATCAGAGCTCCTCATGGAGTGGGACATTTAGGGATAATGAAGGATTTGTATCGCCTCTGAAATCTCCCATTGAACGACGTCCCCTGCAAGGTAGCATCTGATCTATGATGTAACTGAATGTACACACGCTTTCTTTACAGATTCTATATCAATCTCGTTCTTAGATTTCCCCAGTCCTGTGCCGACAGTCTGCGGCATCAAATGGGGTCGGTATGTTGGTTCGCCAGCCTACCCCAAACCTGTGGTCTGCTGGTCTGACTCATACTCAGTCCCCGTCGCGCGCTTGGTCTCATTCCCTCACAGCAACCTTTTTGTTCTCCCGCCAAATGCTACCCACGTGATCGTTTCGCGGACACGCAACCGCACAATGCACATCGTGTGGTCAGCGGTACTAAGCTGGAGTCACTTGGACGACATGATTCGTGTGTGGGATATCAAGAAAGGGAACGTGAATTCGTTTAAGGAAAATATTAACTTCCATCAGGTAGATATGCTTAGCCTGTGACGCAGTCTTATTGTACCTCTGAGGAAATTGCTTCAAAAGTAGTGTAGAGCTTATTAGTCCGTGGCACATACACATTTGGTTCTTTTATCAGATGGGTACATTCTCTGTTTCTTAGATAACATGTGGTGCTGTGTCTGAGCAATGTAGATCTCTGTGGTTAGGAAGTTCCACTGGTTGTCTTAATGTTTGGCCAACGAGATTTGAACGAAATGCTGTGAGTATTTTGTACGTTTTGATTCCACCTTCATTGATATGTTAACATAATGCTTTCTTTTTCAGGAGTGTGGCCTACAAGTCCTTGGTCGGCGCATCCGTCTTCAAGGACATGATGCTAACGTGACTTGCATTGAAATTTCTGGAGCTTTTAGTATCGTTGTGACTGGTAGTATGGACTGCACCGCCATTATATGGGATTTGAACAGGTGAGATTAGGTTTCTGTCGTGACATCTTGTTGGATCTCAACGACGAACATTTCCGAACTGGTGGAGACAAATCAGTATGAAGTTCATCTGGCGTTCTGTTTAAAGAAGTATTTTATATGAATGTTTTTGTAGATTATGTTATATACGGTGTCTCCGTGATCATTCCTTCCCTGTGCGTATTGTGTCAGTGAGTCCAACCTCCGGTGACATCGTCACCGTTTGTCATACAAACAACTATGAATCGAGTGAACTGAGATTATGGTCTGTGAACGGACGACTTATTAAGAAGATCATTTGTGAAGATATCGTCACATGCGCTACGTTCTCTCGTGCTGCTGAAGGTGTATCAGTGAATGCACTTGCTGTTGGTTTAAATAATGGCACTGTCAGGTTAGTTTCTTTGCTTGCTTGGTGGCTGCTTTCCATTCAATCATAAGCTTAAATCAGAAAACCGACTAAGAGCATTTCATGCTTGTAAACATTTTTGATTGTCGTTTTATGAGCGTGCTTGAAGATGCGTTTCTTTTTCCTTATCTCATCACCAACCTTAATTTTCAAGCCAATTTAATGACCTAAATATATGTTGGCTAAATGTTCCTTTTTTTCTTTCAGATTATGGAATACTTGGACTTTAGACCATATTTGTGATATCAAAGATGAAACATGTCAGTTCCCATTAGTCAGGTGAGTAGAGTTTCTCTACATGGTGTTTGTAAAGTATGACAGTTCTCGCATATTTCCAAAGCAATTTTTCAGAAAAATCTTGTAATAATTGTACAAATGAAAAATCTCCCTTGGTGGTTCGTTGGGTAAAGCGATTATCAATCTAGTTCAGGACAATAGCATGACTCGTCGTTTCTTGAACTCAGTCTGTCATCTTTCAATTCTAGTTTGGCGTATTCTTACACCAGTCTCCATCTCTTCACGCTCGATTCCCAAGGAACAGTGCGAGCTTGGGGCAGGACTGAGAGAGCCAGTTATAAACCTCGGATACATTTTGGAAATCGTTAGATGCGTGTGTTACTCAACACACGAAGTGAAAGTGAGATACAGAGGAAAAGTATCTCGTTTGCTGAATCTATTCGCTCTCCACGAGTTTTTTAACACATTCGATCGTTCTGTTTTCATTGACAATATCTCGCCAGGAATCGAAATTAATTTATTATTTCATTTGTAGTTTATGTGTAATTCGCCATTCAAAGCAGACTCTAAAAATTGTGATAGAAACTGCATGATACATTATTTCAATTTCTTGACTTTCTTTTGCTGGCAAAGCATTATATTTAGTGAGTGTACAGTAGATTGACTGTCCTAATATTCTCCAATAGGTAGCTAAATTATATTTATTTAATTATACGACAAAAAATAGAAGGGAATTTGAACACCACCCAGTTTTCATGGAATTGATTCTGGAGTTAGTATCTTGATTAAACTTTTTGTATAGAATGCTTTCAGTTGGAGAACAATCAGTTACAATCTCGTCACTCTGTCGGGCTGCACTCCCTAAGACTCTGCCTGACATTCAGGTTACAAACTTCTTGTTGCCTGGCAATGCTGACGAATTATTACGCCAACAATGGGACACGTCAGCTGCAATTGAAATAAGCGCATGCGTCACAAAGTGTCACTAATTCACAATTAAAGAACATGGAGTCAAGACACGTCTTAACTCTGTTGTTCTTAATACATTTCGTTTTTCTCAACATATTCATTGTTGCTTCTGAGCGACAGTGTGCAGACATTCATTGCAAAGGTATGTACTTTCCTTTAAAATGTATTTCACTTCGAAATTTGGAAGTTTTCTTGACTTCCAAAAATTTGGAACACTTGAGAGAAATGTTGCAAATCTATGTAAAAGGATCTTTGAAATACGCCTTGCAATGTAGAAGTTAATTCTTTAGTTCTTCTGCTCTGCTGTAGTTTGGTGTTTTTGAAAATAGTTTATATAATACGTGAAATGTCAGTCGCACAGCACATTGTAGTAATTTTCATCATTCTAATGAATTTAGTCATATTCTGAGGTTTGAAAGGCCACAGCCGGATGTAAATAGATGTATGCATGTCCCCATATGAAATTATAAATGCATTATTTAATAAATTAGCTTTATGAGTATTTGGATAACTTTCTCACAAGTGTATTTTATTTTTCTAGCTCCAATTTCAAAGGCATTTGCTTTGCAAGATTATGCATCTGCAGACAGCAATTACTTATCTCTTAAAAAAGGAGATTCAGTCACCATCTTTGCAAAAGATGGTGGTTCAGATAACCCAACCTGGTTGGGAAGCAAGGTATCTTTAATAGGCAATCATATCTTTGGTATATTCTTGCTAAGAACGCAAGTAAACCGTTCTGATGGTGTCCTTGATTTCAAGAAGAGTTTCATTGCTTTTTGTCAAGAACGTTTGGTGGATGGAGCATCCCATCTTTACAGACCTGCTTTGGTTTTTACAAATGAAATGAAGTCCTACTTTTGATTAAAACTTTTTGTTGTACAAAATGTGGCAGTTTTTAAAATTATATCATAATCTTTTGTCTTTGCAGGATGGAGGTGAAGTTGGGTATCTGAAAAGTTCTCTTGTTGAAGAAAAAACGAAGTTTGTTGTCGATGAAAATTTAGTCAACTACAAACAAAATCCTGAGGTAAACTAGTTTGTAGAGTTTTAGTTTAAGGTTTTTATTCATTCTTACAGCTTCAAGTTTAAATAAACATAAGTAACAATTATTTTTAATTGACAGAACAATGAAAAGTATGTGTATTCACCCAAGAATCAAGAAGAAAAAGAGGATGAAACTGAACGACAGTCAGATGTGAAAGACAATCAATCTGATAACATTGAGAGTGCTAACAAACTGAACAATGTGGCAAATGAAGTTAACGACGAGTCTAAAAAGGAAAGCAACACTCTAGAAGATGAGAATTCTGAGGAACACAGTGATGTTCAAATTGTTAATGAAGTATCTACTGACAAAATGTCTAAGAGTAGGCAGCACTCTCAAGTTTATACCGATTCCAATGGTGTTCAGTATGATGTGGAAGTCTCAAGGGAAAATGGAAGTGATAAGGATGAGATTGAAATCATTGATGTGACTTATGACGACAAAAGATCCGCTGAAGAGAAAAAGGAAGGTTTCTTTTCCAGAGTGGGAGGCATTGTTTCAGACTTCACTGAAAAGGTTATTAAAGACTTCCGAGGAGAAGACAAAGGTTTGTTTTTCTTGTGATTTTTGTGTCTCATAAATGTTAGATGTAGACAAATCAAAATTGGGAGAAGAAGGCCTAAGACTTGATGACCATTTCAGCTTGGTTGCGTGCTGCAATGCAAGGCTTTAATATTTGCAAATGTTATCAAGTATATAGTTTATTTGTCACTGCCAAGTCTCATTGATTCTTTGCCTAATCTGTGCTAGTCGGTGGTGTTACGTTGTATGCAGACTAAATATTTATTCTAATCTATCCTAGCAAGCTTGTGGGCCTAATTTTAATCCTAATCTGTACTATATAAATATTAGTTAAAGGGTACACCACAAATATTTATTATTGCAAAGCTTTCGGTCGTTTAACCTGGAACTTCATTAGTGCAACTAACTTGAAAAGATTTAGTCGTCCGTTTTACATCACGATTGTCGCGATAGTGGTCGTGGGTCCAGCTTCATATAAAATTGTTAGGATTTTAAAAGAACCAGTAATCCAAAAGTAATTCAACTGCATTATAAGTTTACTATTCAAGTAACAACAAATGGTTCCGCTCTCTTTGCACTCACAAAGGATAGTGTAGATGAACTTCTGAAACCTGTTGTGTATCGCATTCCATCCGAATGTGGTTTGGTTTACATTAGAGAGACCGGTAGAAATCTCTCAACACATCTCAAAGAGCATAAGACGAACTGCGAGAAAGCTAAACTAGATAATTCCGCCGTAGTACATCACGCATGGACTTAGGATCATCGCATAAAATGGAATGAAGCAACCATTTTGGCGAATGATAAGTACAAACTTTCTCGTGAAATGAGAGAGTCTATTGAAATATTCAAACATGAAACTATAGATCAAGAGGGAAAGCCGCTAAATAGTACGTGGCGTGCTCTCTTCAATGTCAGTCAATGGTCTCTAGTGTGATCCTTGTCTCGCACGCGCGCTTTAATTAAAACAATTAAAAGGCGCGAGCAAACAGATCACGACAATTCTGATATAAGAAGGACGTGCGAATCTTTTCAAGTTAGTTGCACCTGGTCGCACTGATGAAGGTCCGTGTTAACGGGGACCGAAAGCTTTGCAATAATATATATTCATGGTTAACCTCAAACTTATATTCATATTGTTGTTTTCACCATGCAAAACTACAAGAATCTTGTTAATCTACTAGCTTGTGTACAGACCTAATCCTACTCTGTACTACCTTGGGAGCAGGCCTACTCCTTACCTACACTAGCCTTAATCTACAAATTTAAAAAAATATGACTTTGATAAACTTTGACGCGAGCAACTGATCACAACACTTTTAATTTAAAAGAGATGTGTGATTACGAAAAGTCTGCTTTGCACTGATGACGGTCCGGGCTTACGGACTGAAAGCCTTGCATACATAAATTTACGTGGTGTTTCCACAGAATCTTGTATTAGAACTTGTTAGAAATTTAAACTATATATTAATCTGAATCTTAATTTAATATTATTCTTAATTTAAAATATATCAATCTTAATCTACAAACTTAAAATATATTTTTGTTTTGCAGAATTGTGTAGCTCTGTGGCAGTAAAAGATCGTGAAATATGCCTGGACTTAGCCACTGAAGATGAGTGTCACCAGGATAACTGCTGCTATGATGAAACTGCTGCTCCTGATAAGAGGTGTTTCTTCAAGCCAAGTGTGCCAGGTATAAAACCAAGCAGTAAAATTTGGAAATTGATTTCAGTATGCTTCTATGAATGGAAAATGCTTTTTTTGTGAGATGGTGAAGTGGCATTCAGCATTGAGAAACCCTTGTATTTTTTAACAGAATCGAACACACGCGGACCTGGTGATCAAAAGGTTGACTCAGTTGGTGCTAGGCAAGCGGAAGGAGACTTGCAAACTGACGAGAAGTCCGACATCCATACGGACGAGAAGGAGGAAATTGTTGGAAGTTCGGAAGATATGGGCACTGCTGGAGAATATGAGATCCATGTAGACATGCAGAAGTTTCCTGTTGCCAGTGACGGTTCCGAAAAGTTGAGTCCTGAGCCCAAGTCAAGAGTGGAGTCAAAGCAAAAGTTGGAGGATGAAAACTTGGGTGGCGAATTAAATCAGAAGTTGGAAGATCAAAACTTGGGTGAAGAATTAAAT
>JAODVM010461711.1:0-21655 GCA_025400095.1 Phenganax marumi | reverse complement strand
AATGGAGTACCAAATGGTTTTCCGTGCAGGATTGCGTAATCCTTGCACTTGGGATGTTGCTCGAGTTTCGGAAATCGTAAAAATTCACTCGCCTGACGGCTCGTGTATTTTTACGATTTCCGAAACTCTCGCTACATCCCGCGTGCAAGGATCACGCAATCCTGCACGGAAAACCATTTGGTATTCCTTTAGTAAATAAAACGCAAGCTTAGGTAAATGAAACGAAAATTTTTCCTAGATAAATTTACGTGGTGTTTCCACAAAATCTTATATTAGCTATTTAAAATTAGAAACATTCAAAGAACTTGTCCAAAGAACTAAATAAAACGCAGTTTTAAGAATTTCCAGCGAAGAAAACAGTGGTATTTTCTACGTTATACTATGAGACTTCTGACTGTTTGAAATGCATCAAACAAATTAATTTTAAATTCATCCATGAATAGGTTCCATTTTTCTTTCGAGACACCCTGAATAAGGCTAATGTTCTGAGAAGTTTCAACCACTGTGATGTAGCAGGACCTACAACATTTTGTTAAAGATGTCCAAACCATAGCTGCGTTGTGGAGTTGGGATTCTCAACGCACCGATGTGTTACATCAAAGCAACTGTTACCGAGCGACCAATAATTCCCAAAGTAATGAAGAGCCACGCAACTGGTGGGTTTCGGAGGAAAACTAAATTCGCTGCACGGAGCATAGTCCGGATACATATTGAGATGCAGGGCCTCGTTATCATTCTGTGTTACCCATGTACGGCAATCCGCCAAATGTTGTTGTCCAATTCTGCCACGCCGTATAAGCACCGGGGTCCCGCCAGTTTCTTCGAGAAAATTAAAATCGTTCTCAGTGGAAGGAATATGAACATAGTCCGAGGTATGCAGATTATTGGTTTTCTCGTAATCGCAAGTAAACAAGAGGGTATGCAAGTTGTACCTTTCCTTATGGATAAGCATTCGTGCTTTGCTGAGCCGGTATCCCCTCCAATCCAATGCCGTCTCACCAACTGGGCTATCCACGTACATCGGAGCTTGGAATGGATTTAGAAAAAGGCCTGTGGAAGTCTGTGTGCCGCCATGAGCTACAGTGGCACTAGTATTTGCAAAACTGTAGGATTGGACTAGTGTCCAAGCCCGTTCGCCGACGTGGCAGTAGATTTCGTACACTTTCGATTCTGCGTCCACAACTTTGTACAACCCAGATGAAGACTGCTTCAAGAATTTGTATACGTCATCGCAAGACATGATGACCTTCTCACATCGATCACCATGGTAACCACTCTGGCATGTACATTTGAAGCGTTTTGTCGATTTCGTTGGAGAAGCGCTGCATTTACCGTTGTTGAGGCAAAGTCCGGCTTGTTTACAACAGTTATTCCATATTGAACAACCACCATCAGTATCACACTTGTTTTCTATTTTATTCTGTAAATGAATCATAGAGTTTCTTTTTCGAGGTCAGGGATTGTACTTACAATTTGAAAAATAAAGTCATTTAGATATCTTGAAAACTTCATTTTCTTATATTTAAAGTGAATATATCTAGATCAGGGATTATGGGAGTGAAATTTTGCATGTTGAAAGAATATATCACAATTGTTCTTTAACTGACTCTAGTTTAAACGTTACTGCGTCGTTTTAGAATATCACTACATTACGCGAGAAGAATTTCTCAGATTCAAATACCTTTGAGCCTAAGGCGTTGGACAGCTGTATTTGGATTGAAAAATAAGTGCAGTCATCCTGTACGTCCATCAATGAACTGTTATCTTCTTTATCGCTGGAGCACAATTGACAGTTTGTATTTTGACAAATGTGAAACGATTGGCAGAGGCAATCCGTTAGGCAATGTTCCAAACACTCTGATACCTTGCCGTGGGCTACATCGAACGTTCCAACAAGACAGGAGTTGTTGAACGCTTTGCCCTTTTCTGCTTCTATGGTATAGTGTGGTTGACTGCTGAACATTGATGATTTAGTGAAAAGTGGTGCTGTCGCCATAATGAAGACAGTGACGCTAAAATTAAAGATGAACCATTATCGATCATAAATGCTGAATATGATTCGCAAGGACTACAGCAAAAATACAAAAATCTTGCCACTTTAGTTTCGGTAACATGTTCTGAGTTTGTGATACAAATTGCATCTGTGTTGTGTAAACTTCTATGGCTTGGGACTCCCGGCCGAAACAAGATCCCCCTGATTGTCGTTTAGTCAAGGAGAAATCCATGAGTCTGTCCATCAAAATAGGTTGTTTGCAATCACGTAGTCTCGTGCTGCAGATGACCGGCAAGTATATCAAAAATGAACGTCTTTTCAGTTGAATTCTAAGTTAGTTATAAACTAAAGATTCGATATCTCTTCAGTTTATCGTTCTCTAATTCGTTCGAATCGAAAAAAATCGTCCAAAACGTTGTTTGTGTATCCGTCATTTTTTAATAGGCACGTCATTGCAACCAACCTATAAAGCCTTTAGTCTAGACTCTGAACGATTGGTCTGGTCGTCTAGATCGTGAAGTCTGGAACACTATCTTCTGGACCGGAGACTATAGGTCTACGCTACTACCTCTTTACAAACGGTTTTGTCTAGACCTGTCGTCTTTGGAACTCTTGAAGTAAAGCCAGTTTGGAAAGCCTTTTTTACAGTTAACAGAGCTGCCAGCAAATTTAAAGGACAATATCACAATATTACCGTATACTATAGTGTAGCGGCATCCTATGAAATAACAAGCGTCACTCAAAAGCCAAGTCAAAGCCAACGTGTGGGACTCCAATACGAATTTGTCGCCCTACAACTTCAGCAGATGTTACTATTTTAATTAAACGCTATGATAATATTTTAAAGCTCCACTACCGCCTGTTGTCACTGGCATTATAATCTATCGATATTCAATTAGTTTAACATCAATGAAACATAGTTTCGACCACACAAACATCAATTTAAGTATGCTATTGTACAGAAGACAATGTGCAATTCATTATGCATATTCAATTTATCATGTAGCGCCCCAAGCTGTTCATTTTTTGTTTCACTTTTCCGCCTAATATCTCAACTGTGCAAAAGACATTGTGTTTTTACGCATCCGGGTACATTGAAAAGGAATAATTACCTTCCACAATACTTTTTGAAGTTATATGGATTTTGGAGGTAATATATAATAAACGCAAAAGCGCTTTTTACTGGTGTTTGAAACGCCAAAAGTGTGTTGATATCACGATATCACCAGGCGCTAGCCAAGTTGTTTTACGCTTTGAGGTGTTTTAGACACCAGTAATAAGCAAATTTCGAGTTTATTGTATTGCTCTCAAACGAACTTATATTTAAAGAGACATGGACAAACTTGTGAGCGTTTATATGAGTTCGAGAAGTTAATTTCTTCAATCCATTCCGCCTGTTGACAGGTTTTGATAATTTGACCAATCAGGTCTCTGCTCAATTGCGTTGTAGCCAGTGAGAAACCAGAAGAGCTATGACGTCAGTCACGTGCAAACCTCAATGAAAACTTTGAAAACATCCGCCATTATGGAACGCCCCAACTGCTTTCTTAGAACCTGTTGAAACAAATGGACTTTTGTCGCCCTTTGAATGAAATAACCGACTGTCCTTGCAGGTAATTTGACAGCTTGTTGAATATGGTATGTCTTGGTATATTTCATGGTACACTTGTTGTGTTTAAACGTGCTCTCGTTTGAAAATGCTTTCGATCTTTTGAATAAAGCAATTTATCTGTTAGCGAACATTATGAACAATATTCGAGCTTGTTAGAGTAAAATTTAGCTGATAATTTATTGAATTACTGTTCTAATCTATAGTTAATTGTTTATTAGCTATTTTAGAGGGATTTTTGTTGCTTTTTGTGGTATTTTAATTGAGTTTCGTCCAGTTTCTGGCTCGAAGCTTGGCTTGCAGGAAAAGCTGGAGATTGTTTCTTTTTTTATGAGAGCTTGGTTTCGTCAATTTCTTTACTGTTTTGGTTCTATTTCGCATTCTTACTTGAATATTACAAATGTTTTTTTGGCTAGTCGTTTTTAAATGCGAATTAGAAAAATTTCCGGGCGCCACCATCTTTTTTGCAATGTACGACGCATGCTAGGAAGTTCAGCAAACGCTGAGCATTTGTTTACATTCTTATTTGTACATCACTTATCAGATTCGCCTGTTCTTTAATTTAACAAAACGAGTTTTCCATCCCTTGCCATAACTATTCCTACAAATAATTATTGAAAACTTGAATTAAAAGCGATTTTTAACTGGCGACCATTGTAAGCAAAGTGCTTTAATTTTACTCACTTCCAGGGCAACCATTGTACTAAAGCTAATTTGTCTTTTGCACATACCATATACATACACGTCGCAAACTTGCGTAAAAATCCGTTCAATATTTTGTGAGATATTTTTCTTACATTTGATTCAACAAGCATGCAGGGTAAATATGCTAAACTTGCCTTTGCTAGCAGGTCTAACTGAGTGTACTTATCCACTTTTATATGCTTGGCATTTATTGCTACTTGCATGCACAATTTTATTATTTACAATGATAGTTACAGCTCGTATTCTTATTGAAAAAATTCTTGTTATTAAACGTCACGGATTATGCCGTTATGCTTACAACAGTCACGTCCATGCAAAAGAGGTAGCGTGTATTGACATTGAATGCTGGCTTAGTTTGCGCACGCGTACTCGATATGTCACTTTGGTTTCACTATCGGCTTTGGACTTGGAATTGGCTTCACTTTTGAGGTAGAACGTTCTTGTCGCTTTTCGTCCTGAAGTATAAGGCATAGTGCATCATAAATCATGAACTCACAATTTGTATACGTATCAATGCGAAGACACATTTACTTACCGGTACAGGTATCCCATGCAATGGTTTCAAATATGTTTCCTCTGGTTCGTCTTTTGAATTTTGGAGAAACCTGAAGAGAGTGAAGAGATCACGCGTGTGATAGGCGAGTGGATGCGTATTGTCTGTTTGCACAAGAAGGTAGAACTGTTCTATCATAGCAGCCTGCACGTTTTTCAGATGATTCGAGTGTAAAGAATATGTGCAGTCTCTGAGCTTCATATCTAGAAGCACTTTAAATCAATGAAATTAAATTTTGCATAAAAAGATATATTGAATTGGCTCAAGTAATGACTCAAATAGTGAATATTTACGATCCCTGACGTTGATATATAATTTAAAGATGTTTTGGATGCAATTCTTCCTGAGATTCTATAAACATTTAAAATTCCTGAGCTATAGCTACTCTGAATGTGATGGCAAGGAGATATAATAACCTTTTGGAAGCTCTTAGTTCATCAATTGGTTGTAAATACATTTGATCTTCTCTGTCGGGCCTAGCAGGCGATACGGAAGTTTGGGAATCAGAAGGAACTCCCTCGATTGGGCTCAGATATCGTTGATATATGATGTGCTGGTTGTCTTTGGATATATGATTGTCTGTTGGTGACATGATTATTTCCATGCTTGATCTGTTGGATTCTGAGTTCGAATTATTTTTATTTTTTGGTTTGGGAAGACCGGTGTAGCGACTCACGTTTAGTTGGCTTACTGCATACAGCGGACCATCTATGAAAGATTAATGTTTTTAGAGCGCGGATATAAAAAATAATAGCCATAAAAAATATCTACTATATACCTTCTTGTCTTGTATCAAAACCTTTATCTTCATTGATTTGTAGCCTGGACACGTTCCCGAGAATAACATAAAGATAAGAATTGCAACTGAGTTTTTTTTGCTTTTTGCCTCGCAAGTTCCCATCTTTATGTCATTCCCGGAAACTTCAGTCTGACAGCCTATAAATCAATGAAGCTGAAGATTTTGCAAAAAAGGACACATTGCAATTATTTTTCAATCAACTGAAAGATTATAAATATTTTGTTACACAAATAGCATTGCGATCATTTAACACAATACATTATTACCTTTACATTGCACAAAGTACATTATTTGCTTATACCTGCCACAAATACTTTCTTGAGAGATTGTCGCAAGTTTCCACGGCGTCGCTTTCGGTCTTTATCTTGGGTACCTTTTTTCACATCGGTGACATTGGCACTTCTAGTGACGATGTTGAGATAAAAACGACGAAAATCAATTCGAGAGGAAAACTGTTTTTTAGGTAAAGTTTCTTAATCTAGGTCAGGAATTGTACTTCTTATAGTTTTAGAGTAATTTCGAGAAAAATTGCAATATATCTTTTTTACATATCTTTTTTGCAAATTCTTCGTCTTCCTGGATCTACAGGCGAAGGATATGTTGCAATTTTTCCGCAAATAACTCAAGTATTGTAACACCACACCTGATTTCCGCACTTTCACATCGTGCGCGCGGACAATTGTATTGAAACAATAATTCAAACCTTGAACGTGATCTTGTTTTCCAACATACTATCACCATGAATAACGAGATGACTAACAACAACGCCAGCCCAATGCATGCTACAAATACCCACGTAAATAACATATCCACGTCTCCGGATACAGACGAATTGCCTTTGCTCGGGGTCGCTGTTGAAGATGCGGTTATAACATTGTTTGTACGACTTATAATCTTGGTCAAAAGTGTTCGATTTATGGAATGTAAGCTAGTGTTGTGGTCCCCAATAGATGTGGTGATGGAAGGGGAGGAGAATGGTAGCTTAGTTGTGCTGTTACTCGCCATATTCCTGTGGAATTGATAAAATGAAGTTTAAAATGGAGTTCCCAAATCTAGTGGAGTCTGATAACTACTATCCGTGATGTCGACTGGAAAACTTTAAAAAATAGTACTTAGCTGAAACACACTTGTTTCATTGAAAGTATTGCTCTATCGTATCCTATCTTGAAGTACAACAGGAACCAATAACATTAACAGGAATACAACACTTGAACTAACTCTGCACTGACTGTTTCTGTTCTGCGAAAAACTGGAACAAAAGCTTCAGACTCGGCTCTTTTATGACCAACACCCAAAGAGCAATAATTGACAGACAGAAACACCCAACTATATTTATTTGCGCATATAATTTGATCAAGTACAAGCTAAAAGAAAAACCTTTTTAGAAACTTAAAAGTGAAAGAAACTTTTATAAACAATTCTTTATCAACCTCTGCAGTTTGCCTTTGTTTTCAGACAAGCCGCTCCTATTTTAGAAAACATATATTGGGCCTTTCTCAAATCCACTGAACTATCGATTTTGACAAACTACGACACCATGTTTGTCGTTTCTTAACCTGCTGTTTAGTGGCAATGCACCTCTTTGCCATTACCAACATGGCCTGTCTTGTTTCATTCTGTCTGAAGACAGACAATTTTCGTCATCATTTAAAGCAAGACTCATATCTCTTGTAGTCTAGTTGGCTTACTGAACTATCTGTCAGTGGCAATTGAAAATAATCTAATTTCAAATTGGTATTTCTCGGTATAAGATAGTGTGTGTTTCTTGCCTAATATTAACCCGGAAAACGGATGGGTGATCGTTAAGATTGTACAAAAATATAGCAACGTCTATTGGAAAGGAACAGTAACCAAAATACACAAACAATTATCGCTAACAATAAAACACTATTAACATCTGTTTTTCTTTCGTTGTACTGCTAAAAGTATACTCATTCACAGCGCCTGAAGTTCGGTCTGAAGCTCTTGAGATACACTTTAAAGTATAACTGTGAAAGCAACATTGCGCGACGTCGTGAACCATATTGAATCATTATGACTAGTAATAATTAGTAATCACTTACCATGTAGATGAAACGTATTTCTTTCGTATTTAAAAAAACGTCCAATAAACTCGAAAACACTTCTTTAAATTTCGCATATCTCCCCAAACTATTCTCTGTTCTCGAAATCTCGAAATGTGTTATAAAGAGCGCGATATTGCATCAAGTTTATTGACAGTCGTATTAAAATCGCTCCTATGTACTCTCTTGTTGGCGCATTATTTAGCAAGTGATATTTCTTTATTGGTGATCTTTGTGCAAGTGCGGATGTGCATTTAAGGAGATCGCCTACGCATAAATTAGAAAAGAAGCTCTCTGAGACAGTAGATGTTACTCTCAAGCAAATACTGAAAATAGGAAGACTTTTACGACTTCTTATTTCTTCGTATATATTTAACATTTATACTAGATAAAAAGCTGTAAAATGGGATTCCTGTGAGCAGCTGAGTTGCAGTTCTTTCTGAAATGGCGGACTAACAACATGGCGTCAGCACGAGCTCATTGACTATGGTTAAATTTTCTCTCGTTACTAGGAATTTATTGTGTTGCAAAATCAGGCCATCACACGGCTTTTTTAATCTGTGACAGAACACCATGTCTATATCATGACATTGTTATCATATGGGCTTACACAGTTATATGGCAGTCATGAGGTCAGCTTATGTATAAACGTTAAAGTCATAGGCGAAATGCCTTCTATATCCGTTCATATGCTCATCATTCCTTCATAATCTGCCATTCGGGGTTCTATCATTGCTTAGTATAAAGCTCGAACACCACGGCTCTCGTCACTTCGAAGCCACAGGACTTCGATCAGATAAGAACAAGTGTATCACAAACATAAAGCAGCCTGATATTAAACTTAACAAACACAAAACAAATGGACTACACACGTAAAACAATACACACAGAATACACTGACTGAAATGAAGAAGGAATGATAGACAAAAGGACGCAAAACACGAGAATAACACAAACAAACTACAAACAAACGTCTTCAAAGAATATTACACCACAAAATGGCGCCTCAGATGAGCCAGCGATGGAAATGGTCAACATCACAGCGGAGTATATTTTGGCGGATATTTGTCGTTTGCATAAAAAACCAAAGAGTGAAGGAACTGTTTATCTGGACCTATTTTCTTTAAAAAAGCCGTGATATATGAACTATTCCTGTGTAGCAGCAATCGTAATTCCAAAAAAAAACTGCAAGCAATTTTAGCATTCTTTTCAATATTTTTGTTGTTAAAAACAGATTGTTCCGATATTTTTCGCTAAAATATGAGGCGACCCAAAAATAGCGGAATATTGTCGCTACTACAGCTACTCAATAATGGCGGACGAAACTGAGGAAAGGCAAAACGTGTCTTGCGCATTTTTTAAGAAGTCTAAGAGGAAGGGAAATGTTCGTAAACGTAAAGCAGACAGCTCTGGAAGCGAAGATGAAACGTCTGTCGTGAGAGTAGAAAAAAAAGCAGCCCCAAACCCGTTAAAACAAAAAACTGGTAGCGCGGTTAGGTCTTGGGAGGTGAATAATTTGATAGATTACTGGCTTTTTTACTATAATACTTGCAAGTAAGCTGGGGCGGCTATTCGGTTAATCGCCTGGTAGTTTGCAGTCTTTTTCAGTGGTCCGTAATGCCTGCTTGGTTATTTTACTCTGTCTTATGCCAGATTATTTTACTGGCCTGAGTCAGCTGCTTGCCACTAGAGAGCTTAAGCTTCGCGTTCAACGGCAAACTACAAACGCCAGGCGACAAAAACATTGCCGATATAAAGACAGTAAGGCAAAGATAATTAGTTGTGCTAGCACAGGATGTTAACATAAAACTGTTCGACATAATATGGAAAATCCAAAACGAAGAGAGGCAAACAAAGTCTGCCAAGAAAAACGGCTCTGCCGTTTGCCGTAGCTTTTGAACGCGAAGCTTAAACTCCCTACTATAAGTATTACGGTAGCCTTGGTGTTAGTATATCAAACAGCTGGCCAGTGCTACAGTCAACTTGTTGAAAGTACAAATTTTTTGTTGTGGACAATACTTTGTTGTTTACTTAGTCTCAATGATTATGCTTCTTCATTCTTGTGGCCTTCTTCAAAAGTCATGCTGTTCAACCATTTATCACTATTCATATTATAAAACAATCTGTTGATTTAGATCAAGGAAGCGTCGAAACCGATTGAAAATCAAAATAATAACAAAGATGGAACTCCCAAGAGTGGGGACGTCAAGTTTTCATTCAAGTCTACAAGGTCAGCAATGAGCAGCGGGCCACAAGATGCAGGCGCGACTTCGGTTGTCGAAGTTGATACAGAAAATGATCGCGATGCTAGGGCCATATTTGAACGTAAGTTGGCTGTGAATAAAGAAGTGTACAAGGAGGGCGAAGATGATAAAACTTATCGTGGGATCAACAACTACCAGAACTTTTATGAAAAAAGAGATACGGCTCAAGGAAATGCTGCTTCAAGCAGTGTAAGGTGAGTACTTCATGATGTTTTTCGTGAGGTCATCTCAAAATAATGGCAGAAAAAGCTCAGAGTGCTTTGAAGATTTCTTGAATTCAAATTCTAGGTTGTATTTGAAGAAACTAAAAAAAACATAGTTTTCAAATAAGGGCATTCAGCAAACAATGTTAAATGCACTAAAATGGAATATGCCCCAGTCTTCCCACTGAAGTAGTAATTTTGCTCTGTCAAATGTACAACAATTTAAGTTGCCAAAGGAGATCCCTTGCGTTATCATAGGTTTCTATTCTGTCTGGGTTCTGTGGGTGTTTTTTTTATATACTTGTTAAAACACAATGCCCTCCACTTCAGTCCACCTACTCTTTCAATATGTTACTCTGTGAGCATTGTACTACTCAAGAAGAGGTCTTTCACCTGATCCATTATCTGGCATTGCACGCTGATGCATCCTTCTTACTTGTTTCAAAAATACTCTGTCTAATGCCAGATTGTTTTATACTGTCAAATATGAGGAAACTCTACTCATCAAGGAGATGTTTCTTGCCATTTGATTGGTTCACCATTAATTGGCTAGACTTTTCCTCTGACTACTAAAATTGTGTTGGGTTGGAATGAATAAAATGCATATATAGGGTGCCTTGCAAGCCATTTTACAAGACCGAATTCCGTCCATAGACAGGAAACGCGGCTTATGTCAAACCGGTAAACGACGAGTTACTCGTCTTGGGTTTATTTGCAGATATACCCGTCATTTGGGTGGAAATCTGTTGACTCTGCCAATGCGGAAGACTGTTCGGTAGACAGGAGTAGACAGCATTCTGTCTCGGAACTCAGAAACCTGTCTTATTGTCTCATTGTCAAACACGAAAATCCTGCTTGTCTGAGACAGAAACCCATTTTCCCATAAGAAAATTTCGCCAAAATGAAAATTAGATAGATAGATGGTTTACATAGAGTTACTTTGCAGCGTAAGATGAATTGCGTAACTATTTACAATGCTATTTCTATTTATGTATATGAATATATATTACCTTAGACTGTCTATTTTTACAACAATCAATTTTTACTTTCCTATTCTGTTTATCCTAGCCCACCCTGTCAACTTTCCCGGTAGGAGGAAACCGGAGTACCCGGGGAAAACCTACGAATTTCGGCATAGTAGTTGACAGATTCTTTTCACATGAAAAAGTTAAGTCCGAGCTGAGAATCGAAGCCGCAACCTCAGTGGTGAAAAGCGCATGTCCTAGCGATTGCGCCACCGAAATATGTGGTGGGAAATAGGTTAATTGTTATACTTTGTATGCAGGCACGGTCCTATCAGAGCTCCTGCCAACATAAGAGTGACAACGAGATGGGATTACCAGCCTGATATTTGTAAGGATTACAAGGAGACTGGTTTTTGTGGCTTTGGGGATAGCTGCAAGTTTTTGCACGATCGTAGCGATTATAAGCATGGGTGGCAGCTCGAACGAGAGGTCGACTCGGGTAACTATGATACCCAAGACCCGCACAAGTATGAAATAGACAGCGACTCCGATGAAGATTTGCCTTTTGCATGTTTCATATGCCGGGAACCGTTTAAAAACCCCGTTGTGACGAAATGCCGGCATTACTTTTGCGAGTCATGCGCTCTGACTCATTATAAAAAGTCGAAACGCTGCTTTGTGTGTAACCAAGCTACGCAAGGAGTTTTTAATCCAGCAAAGGATTTGATTAAGAAAATCAATAAAGGAAAGCAGGATGAAGAAGGTGATTAGGGGTGATTAGGGGTGAAAGTGGTAAAGAAGGTGATTAGGGGAATTGAAATTTGCGTCAGCTTAAAACTGTGACACTAGTGCGGTAGTTGTTCTAGAATTGGGCCTGCGAAACTGAGTGTGTACGTTAAATGGCGTCATAGAAGTTTCCCTGTGCTTTCGTTTGCGCTAGGCTCAGCACTGTGAAATACTCTACTCATAAACTATCAAGCTGACTAATCTGCGAGACCTGTCAGTACCTACCTACATACTATGCTTCCATATAGCTACCATGCCAGCGCAATACGCGCTTTATTAGAAAGTATTGTGTTTTAAAAGGTACATTGAAGCTAAGATAAAATGATTGAGACCACAACTTTTTACCAATACAATAAATTGCATAAAAAAGTAGTAGAGTTGGATTACGTTCACACCAGTAAGCATTCTTCTCCAATAGACGATTGTATTGAACACACAAATTTTGAACGTTTTGCATAAATCTGAGTAACTTAGGACGTGGTGTATATTTTAGTTATTTATCTGGGGCCGGTTGTTCAAAAACTGGTTAGCTTAATCTTAAGTTAGCGCAATTTTGAAGGAAAATTGTTCGACGTTTGCCTTCTAGCTTGGAGACTTTTTTATGCAAAAATCATCTACAAAAATAGACTAATTGTACATTTGTGAAGTTTTGAAATAAGTGGACAGAAATAAACAAACTAAAGTGGGCCTGCCAGTTGTACGAAAATAAATGGCGCTATCCACTGGATAGCGATTTTTTATAGCCTTCGCAAAATTTTCCATTGCTCGTTACAACACAAAATTACGACTGATATCGATAGATTAAAGTCTCTAATATTTATATCGTTGACCCAATGGAAGTTTCGACATTGTTCGTCCAATTTTATGAACGTTGAAAAATTCACTATCCAATGGATAGCGCTATCCAACTTTCGAACAACGGGCTTCAGGGGCCAGTTGTTCGAACGTTGCATGGGTAGCGCTATCCACTGTATAGTGAACTTTTCAACGTTCATAAAATCAGACCAAACATGCCGAAACTTCCACTGTGGTCAACAATATAAATATTAGAGGTCTAATTTATCGTTATCAGTCCTAAGTTTATGTTATAGCGATCAATAAAAAATTATACGAAGGATGCAAAAAATCTCTATCCAATGGATAGCACTATCCACCGTTCGAACAACCGGCCCCAGAAGGTTACATTTTAACCCAGGGCCAACGCTTAACGGCTTTGAACAACTGGACCCTGAGATACAGTAGACGAAGACATTTCGCCGCCACGTTGCATGAAATTTGAATTACAAACAGGGAAGTCCTTTGTCAAATTCATTCAACATGGCGCTGATGATGTAACATCAGAACTACCCATTCGAGATGTATGCGACCATCCCCTTGAGATTTAAAAAAAACTAAAGAGATTTGCGCCCTGTTGAATGAAATTTTAATTACTAAAGGCCATTTTCCACTACGGCCGTTTTGGCCGCGCGGGCGGAGCGTACAGTTTTGAACATGCTCTATTGGTGATTGTCCGCTCTAGATCTAGCGCGTCCACGCGGAGAAAGTTCAGTTGCTTCCAACTTTCCTGGCGTGCACGCGGGACCAAGCGTCTACGGCTCAGTTTTGAAGATGCTGTGTTGTTGTCGCTCCGCCCGCGCGGCCAAAACGGCCGTAGTGGATAATGACCTTAACAAGGACAACTCTTTGTCAAACTCATCCAACAGAGCGCTGATAAAGTAACGTAAGAACTACCTATCGTCAACGATCGATCCAGATGATCTGACCAAGAGCAAAAAGACTGGAGCGAGCGACGAAGTAGAAACCATTATGCTGTATTTAGTCACTTCTCTCTTTCTTTCTCTTTTGTAACATTAGCCGTAACTGCGTGTATATGTTTAATGGTGAGAAAGAGGAGTCCATTGCATATTGAGGAACAAAATACACTGTACTTCGTGCGATAACAACTATTTTCAAACGAAAAATGGATTTTTATTTTGACAACTATTCTCAGTCTTTTACCGTGATTTCAGATCGCCTGGATATTTAGGTGTGTGTGTAGCTGTGCTCATAATTTTTTTGTGTTCAGTTCCCAGCGGCTCATGCATTATACATAGGTGAAGTTGTATTGCAGGCATTTTTATAGTACTTCTAAGGCCTGATTTTCTTGTGTTGCTTCATGATCTGGTAAATTTCCGTCCTAGTATAATGAATAAAAATCCTTTAGTGTCTGCATCACGGTCAGAGATTGTACATACTGATAATATTTCAATGATTCAATAAAGAATTGCGCTATATTTTCTTGCACAAAAATTCATTTTCATGGATTCAAAGCACGTAACTCGGCGTGAGGGATTTATGTCATAGCCGAAAGATATGTTGCAATTCTTCTTGAAATCATTCAAATGTATACATGTACAATCCCTGACCTTTATATTTCTCTGAATCCACGGAAATGAAGTTTTTGCAAAAGAATAGCTACGTAATTATTACATTCGTCTTTTCTTGGCACAAACGTTTTAAATATTACAAAATGTGTGAACCCCCAACATACTTTGTAATATTACAAACTATGTGCAATCCTCTCTCCTTGATATGTAAGAACTCTACATACTTAACTGGGCCGGTTGTGCGAAGCCCGTTTAGTTTAAACGGTGGATAAGGCAGAATTTGAAAACGATTTCTCACATTTTGTAGAAAATATAAAGTTTGGATGTACGAGGAATGTGTAAATATAGTTTCTATTTTGAGCTTATCCACCGTTTTAGCCAAGCGGGCTTCGAACAACCGGCCCCTGGTCTTCAAGCTTACCGTCTTTGAGTTTAGTGTCGGAAGGACGTCGTGACTATCCTGCATTCTCCTGTATTCACGTACCATGTAGATAGCAATGAAAACTACTATAAACGTTGTCAGTGTAGCGCCAATTACAGCTGCAATTATTTCTTTGCTAAGCCCTCCTTCCTTGTTACCTTTAGAAAAAATGCAAGATGAAGCTGCCGTATTTGTTCAAATAAGCGTCGTGGCGCTTGATAATTTTTTTGCGTCTTCCATGCGGCACTTGTTCCGAATGCGAGCTACGAACATATTTAGTTAATTTTCTTTTAATTCAGTTTTGGAGTGAAAACGCATTACATTTTGCGTTATTAGAGAAGCGCGCAGCACTGGGGCGTACATTTTAATATTCCCTTTATATTGAAGTCATATATGAAACACGCGTTTTACAAGCTTTTAATGTAAATGGAATTTTTTGGAAAAGCACCCCACTGGAATTGCGCATGCGGCGATAACTAGAGTGTGGCACTCATTAACTCTTCCCCTCTAAATGCGGCCGTTGATCAAAGGCAGCGCTTAGTCATAGGTGGCGCTTATTCGAGCAAGTACGGGATTATGGGTCAGATTTTAATTAGTAGATTAAACTCATTAAACTTACTTATCTACAGCAATGAACCTCCTTATAGACAAAATTTCAAAAAATTTTGAACTGGGAAAATGTTTTACCACAGCCTGAAAGAGCATTCTGAATTTAGTAAAACTGCCAAGTTTGGAAGCGAAATGTTGTAAAATAGGGAAAATATAGCCTACTTGTGCAAAGTTGGCACATTTCGTATATTTTTATATTGCGCGCGGGAAATTGATACCCTTTTTCTCGAACGGGGTATCAATTTCCCTTGCGAAATAGAAAAATATACAAAATTTGCCAACTTTGCACAAGTAGGCTATATTTTCCTTATTTTTCAACATTTCCCATCCAAACTTGGCAGTTTTACTAAATTCAGGATGCTCTTTCAGCCTGTGGTAAAAGATTTTCTAGTTCGAAATTCTTTGAAATTTTGTCTGTAAGGTTAAAGGTCCATAAGTAGCTGTAGCTAAATTGTGAAACTTATTACGTATGTACGGTGAACGCTTATCAAAAATTCTGGAAAAGAACTGTTGAACGTGAAACAGTTCTTTTTGCTCTAAACAATGAATGCAGTCGTCCTGAACAGAACTGGAAATAACTATTTCCACTGTTTTCTCGGAACCTTATATACTTATTCACCAAATTGCTCTTTTATTGATGTTACTTACTTGGTTCTCTAGTCGTCATGTTTTCACCATTTTCGACCAGTGTAGCGTTGCCGTGAATTGCAAATAGTCCCAAGATCAGTTGGAGTAGTATCACTTTATACAACCGCGTCATTTCGTATATGAAAAAACTATATGGTGATAAGAACAGCAATACTCATTCTAAGTGGTCAATTTGATTTGTTATGTCTATAATATATCATTGTAGTAACAGTGAACTCTCCCTAAAGCTGACACTCTCGCGATCGATTTGTTGTGCGCCTCGGAGAGGCATCCACCTTTTATGGGTGTCTAAAAGAGACTTCACTTCACTGTAACACTATGCATAATTAGAGAACCCACATTTGTCTTTATGGTGCATTGCACATTTCTTTGTATTTAGCTTATTCTACTTGGTAATGGACAGGTAGATAGATAGTTGGTTTATTCATGTTTACTCCGCAGCTATAAGCTGAATTACGTAAAGTTTACAAGATTTAAATTTAAAAAGCAAAGTAGATACAATTAATATCAAGAGGTATAAGAACTACAAATAAGAACTTAGCTACACATAGGACAGCTATTAACAGTATTAGGATATAAAATAAAATTAAAATCGATCGGATGGCTACATAGATATCGTGCATCAGTAATAAGTTTCTTAGGTCACTAGACTTTTAAGACTAATATAGTCTTGAATTTATTAAGTTCAGAAGACATTTACTGCAGTCGTATTGGTCTATAAACGAAGGCTCGCCTTCAGTTTGCCTTGGGTTGAATTGTAGAACCGCTCTTACATTGTAACTTGTAGTGCTGCGGACACGTGGATAATCTATTAAAATTACATCGCAGGTCCAAGGCTGAATTGCGTAGTATTCACAAGCAGTTATATAGCTATACACTGTGTGCTACAGTCTATCAATAAAACGATAGAAGATACTAAAGTTTAAAGCTTATATATAGTTAACTTTTGAAAATGTTTTCAGTATTCTATACTGTCTGATGATGACATGTACCACTTGTCGAAACGTTTAGATAAAATGTTCACTATTTACGGAGTGTCTATTGTTTTGTGTTTTATTAAAATACTAAAGTTTGTTGTCAGCATACAACGACTTTCACGAATACAGAAAGTTTTTCGAGGTCTCTACATCTATTTAATCTATAGTTTTAATCTTAATACAATGAAAGAATAAATTGCAAATACAAAAGAATTTTTAGCGAGATCACTGGCGTGTTTGGAGTTGAAAATTTACCTTCGTGCCTAAGATCATGATATGAATGATGTATAACGATGAAAGCAAGTCAGTAAGTTGTTGGTTTGGATCTCTAGCTATGTTGTGGATTTTCTTCAGATGTAAGCGCACGATGTTTACGATTTAGGTGTTACTGTTAATGCTTTGTAATTTATAAGAATCTCAATGCTTCACGGCTGTTATGAATTCAAAAGCTGTGATATCAGGACACACCACCGTCTGGACCAACGCAGGTACTTGAACGTATGCGCTACTTAACCGTACCATACTAACAAGCTGTTCAAAGTTCTAGACTTACACCGTGTAACCAATACTTCACAATAGCAAAGTACAGTGATATTTTGCTTACAAACATACAATGTGTTTTTCAATGTACATTCATTAGAAGCTGGCTCGGAGTCAGAGTGCATGCAGTGTGCATGCAGTCCTGCAAGCACACACGATACCGGCTTCAAATTCCAACATCTTCAATTTTTCGTTCTTTCGAGTTCGCTTTACCCAAAAATGTTAATCCAGCTTTATAAGTTTGTTAAAAAGAAATATATACTCACATATGATAAGGCTAAGACCTTCAGTCAATAGCAGTTTACGTTTCGCCTTCACAGAGGATGTAGACAAATCTTTGATCTACTTGGATTGTGCAATTCCAACGAATTACGTAATATTCTTTAGTGTGATATCATATTACACTTTATGAGGTTTTGCCATTTCAAGGTTGTCATTGCCGCTAGTTGAAAAACTGAAATTCCATTCACCCTTGTCTAAACGTGTGCGAAAATGGCAATTGAACTTCGACAGGCTGCTCCGCTAAATTTGGCATTAAACTGACAGAACTCTAGATTACATTGCTTTCCAATATCTAATGATACATTTTTTTCCCACCTCAATAATGATATTACTGGCAAGTTATGGTCTATGGACAACTTGCCTTTAGGCCGGTTTTTCACTATGCGGGATTTTCCGTGCGGAAAATAACTCTACCAAACTGACTGGCTAGCAATTTGGAGCCAATCACGTTGCCAGATTTATATTCTGCATGGAAAATTCCGCCTAGTGGACAACAGGCTTTTGACTGATTTTTGATTTAGGTAAAGCGAACGTAATCAATAACCATAGCTAAAAAGCATACTAAAATTAGTAAAATAGCAAAGTTTGGTAGCAAAATGTTGTTGAATACGAAAATATAGCCCTGCGAAGTTGACAAATTTTGTGTACTTTTGTATCACATGCGGAAATTTGTAGCCAAAAAATAAAAATTTAGTTACCAATTTCCGCACGTAATACAAAAGTATTCAAAAATTGCCGACTTCGCCAGGCTATATTTTCCGTATTTGTACAACATTTCGCAACCAAACTTTGCAATTTTACTAATTTTCACAAGTTCTTTCCGGGAATTTGCTTTCCTTTGCCTTGGTAAAAAATTAGTCTAAATCGTATATTGTCCATTAGCGGAGGACGCCTGGTTTTCTTTCGTCTTTTTTGTCAGCGTTTTTTTTATCCATCGTCGAAAACGAACGAAACAAAATGAAAAACAGAATGTCTTCCAGAACGCAAAACTGCAAAAGACTCTCAAGTGTATAAATGATTACCAGCATGAGGTCAGTAAATGTGACGTGTAAAAATTCAACAGTGGCCTCTACTTGATAAAGTGTATCGTACATTCGAAAAAGCCCTCGAGCATTGACAAATTGATGTGCGTGAAATATGGAATGCTATTAGATTTACACATCGGGTTTCGGTCATTGATATCTATGTAACTGGATTGTGCATCCCTATATGTCAGCTGTCAAAATTTTGAAGCCATCGCAGCCATCTTGGTACTCCAAATTCG
Organism: Phenganax marumi; assembly: GCA_025400095.1. NCBI lineage: Eukaryota > Metazoa > Cnidaria > Anthozoa > Malacalcyonacea > Clavulariidae > Phenganax > Phenganax marumi. Next base: position 2,608 of record JAODVM010461711.1, on the reverse strand, counting down.
TGACTGGTTGCCATGGTTTCGATCAATGGTTTCGATTGACCAGAAATGTTGCAGCGGCCATCTTGGTACTCCAAATTCGTGATTTTCACTGGCTTCACTTTTGCAGCCGGATGCGCAATCCAGTTATATAGAAATCAATGGTTTCGGTGGTACAGTTGTCAGGACGAGTACTTTTCACCACCGAAGGTGTGTTCGATTCTTGGAACGGACAAAAAATTTTAGTTTGTCCTATAGAGAAATTTGTCAAGGTGGGCTTGGATAAGCGGATGAGAAAAATTGAATTATACTGGCTGTAAAATAAAATCTATCTAGAACGAAAGTAGAACTTTCTAACTTTCTACATTTGGACGGTTGTGTGTCAAACAGCAACATGATTTATAAAAAATCATTAATGAAGTGTATATCAACTCCCGCGCTCCGCGTTTCCATGTTTGTGCGAAGGTTTTGGCCTAATAACAGTTTCCCTTGACGTACTTAACATTAAAAGATGGGTATTGGGAAGGAGAGAGCGAGAAAGGGAGATGTAGTGCACTGTAAAGTCGAAGTAAGCATTTTTATATTCGCCGGTTCTCATTATCGCAAGTTTTTTTCCAAATATTGTGTAGATATTGTATAATTGGTGTTCTCGTTTAGCCGTGTGAGTAAGCACTCCGCAGCTACAGTACATAAGTTTAATTCCATTTTTATCATAAAGCGTCTTCGACTTCAGCAAAGCCTTTCGATTCACTAGCTTCATCATTCTCTAACTTGCTCCTCATGCCATCCTGGAAAAATTATCGACAAAAACATACTTTCAAAATTCAAATGTTTTGATTGGGAGTAGGCGCGGCACCGTCCGGAAACGCAACGCGTAATCTGCTACACATGCGCAAGCACGAGTTGATTTTCAAACCAGCCGCTTCGCCCGTGCAGGCGGACTGGGATGGAGCGTACATTCTGAGCATGCGCTGTACTTACCACACTTCTTTGCTGCATTTTAATCAACCGTCTGTTATCGCGGGATTTTTTCTCCTCAAAATGTCCTCGGCACAGGAGACATAACAAGCAGCCGGCAATTAAGACGGTTAGACCAACTCCCAATACGATCGCTATTGTAACTTTCGTCGCGTCATCGTCTAAGATGGGTGAAATAGCAATATTATGGGATACATGATCGCCCTTTACTGGACATTCTCCGTGGCAAAAGTTATTCATGCCTGCTTTTCAGCAAGGAATTTGCTCTTGTGTACGGTCGTCAAGGAAAAACGTGTTCGTCGTACACGCAAGCACGTGGACTAGCCAAGAAAGTTGTCAAGAAAAACTTGTTCGTTGCACATGCGAGCAAGTGAACTCGTCAACTAACTTCTCAAGGAAAACGTGCTGGTTGCATACACGAACTGGTGAACTCGTAAGGGAAGATTTGCTCAATCAATAGTAAGGCAGGCAAGGAGTTCTTTGAATGTTTGCATGGTGAATTGCAACAGATAAAAGTTTTTTGCGGGAACACCACGTAAATTTATTTATGCAATGCTCTCGGTACTAGGTCTGGATCAGGGCGCTTATATAGAGGGCGGTGCCACGGTTGCATGTGCGGCGATCGCTGTGTGATGCAAGGGACTGGGAACTAAAGCTGATGTTGCCGTGACGACATCAAAGATAAATATATTGTTAAAAAATGGCGGTTAATTATAAAGCGATGGTTGTCGATTGAAACTTTAACTCACTTACAAGGTGAAGGAAGTGGCTCACCAGCTCGTCTTTTACAATAAGCGTCGCACATTTTCGATCGATTTTTTCAGAGTTGACTCTGAATTTTTTAAGAAAAAAACAACAAACAAGATTACAAGAACCATTTCCGCATCACCCATCGATCAGCGCGATCATAGCGTGTTGCACCGCCCTCTATATAAGTGCCCTGGTCTGGACAGTCGTCAGTTACGGATTTTCACGGATGGCGGTCCGGGCTTACGGACCGAAAGCACTGCATAAATAAATTTACGTGGTGTTTCTAAAAAAGTCTTATGTTCAAACAGGCAACCTTGGCTTTATTTTTATTTAATTGGAACAACGGTTCAGTACAATAGTTGTACACAAATTTTTGTTGCAGTAGCGTGTCGTGAAACTACAAACAAAGTAGCAATAGTGTACTAAATAAGCATAGCACGAGCCATGCGTGCAAATGTTCGATAAATAGAGATCATTACATCGTTGCGCGGGAATACGGAATTTATCTCGAGTGTTAAAGGGACAAAAATTGGGAGCAGCGCAGCGAGCAAGTAGGCAATATTCTCCGCATCACGAGAAATAAATTCCATATTTCCAAGCAACCATGTATGTATTCTATTTATGTTATAAACAAATTATGAACAAAAGGTCCGTTTACACGGGCGATTTCTCTTGCGATTTTACTCCTTTTGACGTGCGCGATTGAATAGATTTAGCTACTGAGGACTGCGTTGGCAAAATTGTGAGATCAAGTTGTTTCGCTGGTTCTCCACTCTATCACATCCTTCAAAACGAGAAAAGTAGCAAAACTCGCTCGTGTAAGTGGGCCTAAAGGCCCATCTAGACGATGCGATTTTTGCTTACGATTGTTGCATGCAACTTGCTGACGCCATCTCTGCGACAC